>LSYV01000097.1:59385-69485 GCA_001584585.1 Gonium pectorale | reverse complement strand
GCCCGCTACCACAGTCGCACCTTGAATCCGCACCAGAATCCCTGGGTGAGGGTGGAGGTGAAGGCGGTGACGGCGGTGGCGGAGGCGCAGGGGCTCGTGGGGCGTGCCGGGTCGCCAGCCGTGCGTATGCTTCGGGGTCCATTCGGACACGCTTGTGTTGGTGGACATCGTCCTCGCTATCAGCATCATATGATATGATCTTGCCCTGCCGGGTGCAGGCAGAGGCCAAAAGATCAGCACTTGCTTTGCTTCCGCAACGTCCTCTCGGTCGATAGGGGCCTTACCTTGCGCGACATTGCCAGGAGCTGAGGAGTTGACGCTCACGTCAAAGCACGCTTTGGCAAGCACGCGTTGGCATTCAGCTGGTCCATCGTTTGATTGGCAGAGCGCCGCAAGGCTTTCATGCTTGTAAGGACCCTAAAGGCAACTTTGAGAAATCGTGATATGGCCCAATGAAAGAGCCTAAGAGTGAGACGTACGGAAACGGGAACGCGACAGAATGGTGCAAGGGAACACGGGAATGAAGTAGCTGTATCGCATATGACAAGGCGGATTTGTGCCTGGATGTAATTAAAGAAGGTCGCGATCTTCCCACCAACTTGGTGGCTACAACGCCCACCAAGGTGGTGGCCACAAAGTACCCTGGTTAGCTCCGGTCCCGGAGCCGAGATTTCCGCGTCTCGCGTGTATCGCGTGTATGTTCCGGACAGTCGCTATTGTAATCCCTGTAGGAATGCTAATCACGTTAGGTGTGCTCGCCAGTTACTGGAGCAAGTAAAAAAGGTGGACAGCCCGGGTAACGGTATGTGCACGAGTCAAGTGGTCGGGCTCCGCTTCGAAGAGACGAGTCAGCCTTGCAAGCGGAATTCCTCCCCCTCCTCAATGGGCTGTATGCGGCTCCTTAAATAGAAGGCAATCCATCCCCATGCCCGACAGTAGCTCGTACATGCACTACGACCGCACTCGATTCGTACACGTTACAGTTTGAATGCTGGATGTGCGCCCAAGCAAGAGGACTGCACGCACCGAGTTCAGGCACAAGCCCGTCAAAGATTTAACTGGACACGCCACCCTTTGCCATGTGCTTTAACGCGCATGTCTCGCCAGGTAGGGGCATACGCCGCCGGGGCATTCCCCGCCGCGCCCGACAAACCACTTCACGCCGCTCAACATGCCGTAATCGCTAGCGCGCTACCATTTCTCTATGTGCCGCGAACAGCCAGCCGAGGGCAGCGGCAGTTCTGTCGACCAAGCTCACCCGCATAGGGCCTATAGGTTGTTGCTGAGTGTTGAATGTACGAATGAACAAATGTACACATGTACAGCACATTTCCGTAGGGTGTGTACTGGGTCGTGGGTCGTGGAGCGCTTTAGGGCCGTGGGGCAACCCTATTCACGGCTGTACACGGGCACGGCCTGCCTCGCCACGAGCCGCATGCGTCACAATGTGCCGTACCCTGTAGCCTCCCCCGCCTCCGTCCCGCGCTTGGAGCCGCCGTCGCTGCTGCTATCTGTCTGCTCCGCATCGCTCGCGCCCACGCCCAGCACAGGGGCCGGGAAGGCCAGGAAGGGCGTCGCCGCGCCCAGCCCCATGCCCAGCGCGGTCAGCGAGCGGGCGGAGGAGGTCCGGGAGGACCACGCCGAGGCGACCGCGGCCGGCAGCTGCTGCGCGGCGCAGCCGTCCTGTGAGCACGGCAGCGGCGCGAAGCCGCCAAAGCCGCCGAAAAGGGCACCGCCGCCCAAGTCGGCACCGTTGGCCAGATCCATCATGCGGCTGGAGCCGGCGGCTGCGTCAAAGAGCGCAGCAGCCGACGGGGCGCTGCCGGCGGAGGTGGCGGCCGTGAGCCCCGCCTCCAGCAGCTCCGCGACCCGGCGGTTGCTGTCGTCCAGGGCAGCCGCCAGCCGCATGGCCTCGAGCTCGATGTTCTTGACCTGCAGTCGGGGCGGCGTGCCGAGCGTGAGGTAGGGTGAGGTGCAATCAGTTAGTGCCGATGTGATGGCGGCGTGCAATCGGGATTGCCAGGCCGCCTGGCTAGGCCGCCCCAAAAAACGCAACAGCAAAAGCCGCCCGTCTTTGCCCCGCCTCTCCGGTGCCTGTCCGGTTCAACCCAGCACCCGAACGCCCACACGTTGACCCGCCCATAAACCCCCCGGTCGACCCACCCGCTGGTCCTTGATGTCCAGGGAGCACGACATGAAGTCCAGCTCGTCCTCGAGCACCTTCATCCGGGCAGCAGCAGCCGCGGAAGCCGCAGCCGCCTCCTGCGCCGCCGACGCGCGCGCCGCCGTGCGCGCCATGGCCAGCTGCTCGCTGAGCTGCGCCTCACGTGCCGCCGCCGCCTGCAGCCGGGCGTCGAAGGCGGACTGCAGCTGGCGCAGGTGCGTCCGCAGCGCGTCGTTGTCGATAGCCTGGGGCGGGGGCCCAAGGGGAGAGCCGCAGGGCAATGACAATGGCGTGGGGCAGGGGGCCTAGGGAGGGGCATACCGCCAGTATGGGCCTGGTCAGAGGCAGGGCCGACGAGCACGAGTGTTGGTCACAGAGCAGAGCGAGCCCCCGGGGGTCGAACATCGCCGCTGCGGGGGACACAGGCGCGCATCCCGTGCCCTGGCAGCGAACACTGCAAATAGAACACACTCCGAGCTGCATTGAGCTGCCACGCGCTGTCCCACCGTCCCACCTGTGCCTGCGCCTGCAGCCTGCACGCCGCCAGCTGCTCGCCCAGCGCTGCGGCGTCGCGGCCGGTCTCCAGGAGCATCCTGGCCGCGTGGCCCTCGGCGCAGAACCAGTTCCGATCGGCGAGGGCGGCGGCCAGCTCCTGTTCGGCCTTGTGGGCCTGGGTGGACGGGTGGGGGCACGCGGGGGAGGCACGAGGCAGCTAGGTGGGACAGAACGTAGAGGGCTGCTTGACCGGCACGTGCGGTGGGCGGGGGCCGTGGGGAGGCGGGCACCACAGGAACCGTGACAACTTGTGGTCCTGGCTGGCCCTGGCCATTCGGCCCTGGTGACCCGGGCCAAGTATGGCCCGACCGACCTCCTAGGAAGGCGGATGGGATGGGAGAAGGAGAATCGCAGGCTCGTGCTTCGGAGTGTGGGACATGGGGTTGCGACGGGACGCGTGCAGCATGCATGTGGCACCCACCCGCGCCTCGTACTGGCGAGCGGTCTCGGCCATGCGCTCCGCCTGCTGCCTGGCCTCCTCGAGCTGCCGGGTGAGGTCGTCGAAGCGGCCCTCGGCCTGCGAGAGGCGCTTCTCGGCGGCCAGGCGGGTGCGGCGCTCGCAGGCGACTGCGGCGGTCAGCGCGATGACCTCGTTCGGGGGGCTCTGGGTCGCTGGGACGGTCGGCTGTTGGCACTGCTTGCGGGTCTGTCGCCGATCGAGAGGAAAGGAGAAAGCATGGGGGGCAGGGGTGGGATAAGGCGAGGTAGCGTTTGAAGGATGGATTACGATGACCCGGATCGACTACCGGGGGACATCGTTGGGAGGTAGCAGCATGCGAGGGGCGCGAGGGAGCTGGTCGCATACCGGGGTTGTGTCTTGTACATGCTCCCGTGGGCCCCGCTCCTTGGCAAAGCGAGGCGAAGCGGCGCGCTGCTCCTGGTCCTTGAGTTCTGGCATCCACGTACCAAAAAGTCTGTCAGGGCATGTCGAGGCGACAGGTGATAGTTGGGGTGTAGTGGAGTCCATCGACATGCTCGGCATTGGAGGTCAGCACGGCACATGCGGCTCGGCAGAGACAATGCTCTCTTATGTCTGGGCCTGAATTGCGATATTATAGCCTCGGGATGGAAACTACGAAAACGCTGCTGCACTCCTACCTGCTGTTGCTCCTTGTCGGCGTATCGAATGCCATGATTGCTAGCGTCTTTGTCTAGTTATGGCACTTCTACTTTTGGTACCGTCTACGTCTGTCTGCGGTATGTAACAGGTGTACCTGGGGCGAGAACCTCTAGAGAGAACTTTGTATGTCAGGGCTCAGGGGGGCCGTTTTATAGGACTTCGAATCGTAGTACATCAGGAACCGACCTTCTCCTGGTCTGCGGTTGCTACAGTAGCAGGTGTGTCACCGTCGCGGACTGCGTGCTTATCCCATGCCTGTGCTCAAACGAATATTAATTTCAACTCATGCAATAGCGGAAAGTAAAAGGCTGGGTACATAGCCACTTGCGTGGAAACTGACGCCTGGGCCGAGCTCACCACTGGCTGGAACATTAGGACATGCGTACAGCCAGGAAATTCACCAAACGCATGTGTATAACAGAGAAAAGGCCTGGGGCCATGAGTTTGAAGGCCGGCACCCGCATGTCGCAGGCTTGGTGCCGTCACACTGGAGGAGGGCACAATTGCTAACACACTGCGCTACATTAATGTCCGCTGATGGCAGAGAGGTAGGAAACCCCGCTGCTACCAGTACCCCTCCCGCCACCGCATGTCCAGCATGGTCCGAACAGCAGTCCGACATGAATCTCAACCCCGACATTCCTGGCGAGTCCTGTGAACCTCGACTGCCGATACGACAAGCTGGCAGCCGCAGCCCCCCACAGACCAGTGCGCGGGCCCTGCAAACCACCCTGCTCCACCATCCAACCGTCCGCGGAAGTCAGCGTGTGCAAGAGTGGCACGATCTGTCCGCGGCTCCGCGTCCCAAGCTACGAAAGCCCCTCGACGACAGTGAAGCTGCAGCGCACTTGGGCCGAGCGAGCTCGCCAGCGGCCGCATTCGAACGGCATCGCACAGCGGCACAATGCCCGTCCTAACCACGGCCCAGCGGGGGGGGGGGTAGTTTTCGGTCGTTCCGCGGCAGGCTCTCAAGCCTCAACCGCCCGCAGCTCCAACCCCCCTTCCCCAAACACGCCCGTGCTACGCTCAGCATTCCGCCGAGTGCGAAGGGTAAACAACGACTGGCGTTCAGCGTGGGTGGTCAGCAAGGCCCCTGCCAGCCCCCGCGCCACGGGTCACGCCCCGCCTGCGCCGCTGCGAGCACTCGGCCGAGGGACTGCAGCAGCCAGCGCGACCTCCCCCGCCGCCTTCGGGCATACCAGCATCGGCTGCCAGGTGCCGTTTTGCCCCACCTGCCGGAGCTCCGCCCTCAATGCTTCGCTCTTCGCGGTTCGTGCCCCCTCCCACAGCGGTGCACCGTGCAACCCGTGTAGCCGCTCCCCCCCACCGCGCCCACCCCTCTCAGCGGTACGCCGCCTTTTCCTGGTCGCTCAGCTCCTTCCAGGCCGCCCCCAGCAGCCGCCCCATCTCGGCCATGCCGGCCCCCGGGTGCGTCGCCTTGAGGGCGGGCCGCCGTTCCGCACAGAACGCCATGAAGGGGTTGGAGCGAGGCTTGGTGCCGGCGGCGGCAGCAGCGGCGGTGGCGGTGGCGGCGCCGCCGGCGGCCGATCCGGCGGCGGCGCTAGCGGCAGCTGCCTTGCGACTCCTCGATGCACTTACCGTCACAGCGGCGGCCTTCTTGCGCGCGCCCCCGCCGCCGCCGCCTCCGCTGCTGGCTGTGGCCCCAGACGCCGCCGATGCCGCCCGGCGCTTTGGCGCAGGCACAGCTTCTTGCCGCTCCTTGTCACTCGCTTCCGCACCCACATCCGCCTCCTCAGCTTCCGCCGCTGCCGCAGCTGCCTCCTCGCCGAAACGGCGCTGCCCCTCGGCCCCCAGCCCCCGCCACTCGGCGGCGATGCGGCTGACCTCCTCTCGGTAGGACGCACCCGGGTCGGCCTCCTTGGCGGCCTGCCAGCGCCGGCGCATGAACAGCGTGTAGGCGGAGGGGGCCGGAGGCGGCTGCTGCGGTCACGTTCGGGCAGCATGGTCATGGTTGGGTTACAGGTGTTATAGGTTGATGAAGGCAAGGGGGCCCCATACGCCAATTGCGTGTAGTTGAGTTGGCTGGAGGGTGAAGGGCGACGGGAAGCGGAATACGGTGGGGTCAGGCGCGGAACGGAGCGTGGGCGCCTGGACTAACGTAGAGGGGAAAGCGGCGAGGAGCCATGGGCGCAATTCCCCAAAAGCGACCCGGTTTCTGCCCGCCTTCCCGCGTGTGGCACCCGGCTGGCGACCAGACTATGACGGAAAGCCAGCTTTGGGTACCGCTGGTGACGCGGTTGAGTGCGGTGTCGCAAGAGGGGGCCCGGGGAACAGTGACCGACACATGTGAGCGGGTAAGATAGATATGGAGGCCCGCCGCCGCACCTTGCTACCCGCTGCCGCGGGGCCCGGCCCTTCAGCGGCCTCCGCCTTGGCTACCTTCTTCCCTTCAGCCTTTGCGGGCTTTGCGGGCTTTGTGGGCTTTGCGGCCTTGCCCTTGGCTGCGGGCGTGCGCCTTCCGCCCCGCGGCGGCAGGCCCTTGGCCTCGCGCTCCGCCTGCCGCCTGCGCTTGGCGTCCAGCAGCTCAAGCGCCAGGGCCAGGTCCACTTCCTGGTGGGGCGCGGGGGCACCGTTGTACCGGTAGTGCACCGTTGTAGTGCACCGTTAGTACGGTAGATGGTGAGTACGGGACGCTCGGGAGGGGGCGTAACGCAGGGAGTGGGGGTCATAGCCCGTGGGGCAAGCTGCTACGCGGAGCATCACGCCCCCCAGGCGCTGCAGCGAACATTGAGGCAGGGCATATATCCCCCCCCGCCAAGTGCCGCCCAAGCCCTGCCAAGTCCCGCCAAGTCCCGCCAAGCCCCGTCCGCTCCCCGCCCCGCCCTCCCCCCCCCCGCCAGCCCCGCTATGACAAGCCACTACACCGCCAGCCGTGCAGCCCACCCACCCGCCCCCGGTCACGCCCTCCCCACCACACCCCCTCCCTACTGAGAATGCCTTCCAACCCTCTCCCCCCGTCCCCACCTGCGGGGTGGCCCTGCGGCCCAGGCTGGCCGACACCCCCCCGTGCGCCACGTAGGGCCCGAAGGGGCCCGTGCTGGCGACCACGGGCTGCCCGTCGCCGGGGTGGGCGCCCAGCGTGCGGGGCAGCGCCAGCAGCGCCAGCGCCGCCTCCAGGCTCACCGACGACAGCGTCAGGCCCTGCGCGGTGTGGCGTGTGGTGACGAGCTGCGTGCTGAGGATGGGTCTGGTGGCGGCTTTCGCTCTGGCCGTGGGCCGTGTACAGCTCCGCACGCGGTGCGGTGAGGGCCATTGCCCCGGGCGGCTGCGCAGCTCGGCCGTTCCGGCCATCGCAGACAGCCATTCAGACAGACACGACAGAGCGCGTGGGAGAGAGAGCATACCGTAGTAAGCACAGTGAGCACAGGGCGGAGACCTGCAAGGATATGACACAGCCCAGGGACGCCGCCCAGCGCACCTTTGCCTTTGGGATGGAGGCCCTCTTGGGCTTCCCGGGCGCCACCCCAGCCTCGGCCGGCGCTTCCGCCTCCGCCTCCCCCGCCTCAGCGCCGCCCGCGCGCTCCTCCTCCTCCGACGCGCCCTCCTCCCCCGCCGCCTTCTTCCCCTTCCCGGCCCTCGTTTTCTTCGTGGCCTTCTTGGCCGCGGCCTTCTTCTTCTTGGCCGGCGCCGCCGGCTCCTTGGCCGCCTCGCCCTGCTGTACGTAAAGCCCGTACGGCCCCAGTTTGACGTACACGGGCTCGCCGGTCTCGGGGTGCTGCCCCAGCAGGCGCTCGGTGGCGGCGGCGGAGACGGGGGACGCCGCGCCGCCCTCGGCGGCATCCGAACCTCCGGCAGATGCGACTGACATGGCAGGTGGGGTGAGGGAAGTCGGAGGGCACAGGTCAGGTTTGACGAGGGTGGGCTAGAATCAGCAGGCTGGGGGTTTAAAAGGAGCAAACGGTTGACCGTGAACGCACTGGTTGAACAGGCTGTGGGGGAGAGCGGACGAGCAGGACTGGCGGGACACGACCCGCGAATGCAGGGCTGTGGCTGTGTTGCCGCTTCGTTTCGCGACTGCCCGCGACGAAGCCCCAGCCGTATCACAAAATGTGGTGCATACATCCGCAACAACCCCCTACGCGCCTACCCCACAGCCGCCGCAAGCCTCCCTGTGGGGGGCTACCGCTTGGCGCTGCCTACCGGGTCCTCTCCTTTCCGCTCCCGCCTGTAAACCACTGGCCCTCGCACTCCCATCGCCCGACCCCGCGCTCCAAACGCGCTCGATCCGACCGCAGCGGGGGCTCCCAGCGGCCCCAGCAGCCCCAACAGCCCCCCGCGCCCCAATTTCCGGCACCCCCTGCCCGCGCCCTGCCCCAGCGGCCCCACCGTCCTGCATAACGGGCAGCAGCGGCCGGCCGTAGTCGCAGCGCACTTGCTCGTCCGCGTACAGGCTGCAGCCGATGAAGCCGCCGAAGCGCGACGGCTTGAGGACCAGCCGCCCGCGGCCGCACTTGGGACAGACCCGCGGGTCGTGCAGCGCCGACAGCGACGACGACGACGCCGGTCCCGCCCCCGCATCTGCATCCGCCACCGGCGGCGCCGACGGTGTTGGCCTGGGCACCTCTGTCGCGACGACGTCAATGGCGGCGCCGTCAGCGGCGGCGGGCGGCAGCGCCGCCGCCGGGGAGGCGCTCTGATCCGGCCTTCGCGGGAAGAGGAAGTACTCGAGGTCCGCGTCCAGTGCGTCGAACACCTGGGTTGTTCGGATCGCCGCCATGGCCGCCACGGCCGTCTGGAAGGGCGACCAGAAGGACGACAGCACCAGCCGCCACGCCGCCTTGCCGCCTGCACAGTCAGGCAGCGAAAGCAGGGACCCGGGCTTACAGCCACGACACCACACACACCACACACAGAATGCACCCAGAATCAGCAGAATCGCTTTCGCGCTTACGCTCGTCGTATGCGTTGTTCCTTTTCAACACAGAATGCACGCACGCGCCGCACAGCCTCCTGGGCGGCACCAGACCCGCCCACCCCCCCTGCCGCCCACCAGCCTCCACCCCACCCCTACGCCCACTGCGAAATCAGGACCAACCCAGTACGAGGGGGGTGCCGCCTCCACCCTTGCAATCTATGAAGAAAAAAAGAGAACCAGAAACGGGGAAGGCAACCTCTACAGAGACACATACCCAGGGGTGTGATGTTTCCAGTAGGGCGCCGAGTACAGGGCATGGCGGGCGAGGTATACGAGCAGACGGGCCCTCCCCGTATCAAGGTGATGCTCCCGCCCCGCGCCTAGCCCCCGGCCCGTTTCCCTTCTGCACTATCCCCCGCCCCAAGCCCCGCCCCGGCCCCCACCGCCCCGTTTCCCTTCTTCACTTTCCCCCCGCCCCCCGCTCCCCTCCCCCTGCCCCCACCCGCCACGTCGTCCAGCTGGGCCTCCAGGTCGGAGGTGAAGGTGTAGTCCACCACGCCGCCAAAGTAGCGCTCCAGGAAGGCCGTCAGCACTCGGCCCAGGCTGGTGGGCAGCAGCGAGCGGCCCTCGCGGCACACGTAGCCGCGGTCCTGTCGGGGGGTGGAAGGGAGAGGAGCGGAGGGCCAACGAGGGGCGGGGTGGGGGTGGGGGGCATTGGTATGGAGGGCACACGTAGCCGCGGTCATGTGCGAGTGAGGCGGGGGGTTTTAAGTGAGGCGGGGGGCCAGGCGGAGGGGCGGAGGGACGGAGGAGCGGAGGGACGGAGGGGCAAGGATGGGCGCAGGGCGGAGCAAGGACAGGGAAGGCAAGGCACGGCTCCGGCGTTGCTGACGGGGGGTGGGCGCAGCGAGGTGCCACCGTGTGGGTCCAGCCAGTTGGGGGTCGGACGCGTCAGGTACTGCCACTGGTATGCGCGACTCACGGCGATATGTGGTCCCCCGGGGGTCCACCGCAGCCCGCCCCGACACGGGCCGGACTTGCACATGCAGCCGCGCCTGAACCGGAACCCGAACCTGAAGCGGACCCGAACCCGCCCCGGACCGGGCAACCCCCCCCCCCTCCCCGGGTCCCCGCCCACATCTCCGCCCCCCTCCTCCGCCCCACCTGCAGCAGGCTCATGATGGGCGCGTAGGTGGAGGGGCGGCCAATGCCGCGCTCCTCCAGCGCCCGCACCAGGCTGGCCTCCGTGAAGCGGGGCGGCGGCCGGGTGGCGTGCGGGGTGGCGACCACGGAGCGGCTCCGCAGCACCGCGCCCTCCTGCGCAGGGGCGGGGGGTCGTGGGGTGGGGGATCGTGGGGTGGGGGTTTGTGGGGGCCGGGGATCGT
>LSYV01000097.1:47457-58684 GCA_001584585.1 Gonium pectorale | reverse complement strand
GGGGGGGGAGGAAAGGGGTTTTGAAGGGGGGAGGGGGGCAGTGGGTTGCTCAGTCAGTTGGCTAGCTGGGCAATGACCGAAGCGTAGGGTAGTGTAGGCACGGCGGCGGCGGGGTGGGGATGGAGTTGGTGGTCAAGAGGCCTGCGGTCCCGTGCCTGCGCGATGGAGGCAGGGGAGGAGGGCAGTGAGTTGGGAGGCGTCCTGACGGCTGCGGCCGCCGTGGAGGGCAGGGCCGGCCGGACATTACCGCCGCACCCACACCCTCCACTTGACGCCCCCGAGTGCATCTGAGTCAGACTCCGTGCCCTCCCTCCCTTTCTGCCTCCCTCCCTCCCTCCCTCCTCCCTCCCAAAAGAATCTGCTGTACCGTACACAAGCCACCCGCCCGGCCGCACGGTACCCCCATGATCCACCCCGGAGCGCGCCCCTCCACCCCCCCCCCAGGGCGGCCCCGGCCCACCCACCTGCTCCCTCGTACAGCTGCTGCGCCAGCCGCATGGTGCGCGCCGCCCCGAAGCCCAGCCGCCTGCTGGCCTCCTGCTGCAGGCTGGAGGTGGTGAAGGGCGCGGAGGGGTTGCGATGCACGCGCCGGCGGGAGACGCGTGACACCACCACCGGGCCGGACTGGCGGGCGCGGCGCAGCGAGGTCAGGGAGGGAGGATGAGTGGGGTTTCAGAAGCAAACGGTTGAGGAGAAGGCACGGGTCTCCATCGCAGTCTACCGGGGTAAGAAGCAGTTGAGGGGAACAACGACGGGCGGGAGAGGGCGATACTCAGTCCGGGGAGAGGGGGGTACTCAGTCCGGGGAGAGGGGGCATCCGTGGAGCGACGGGCTGGGGGCCGTGGGTGCGGCGCAAGTTAACCAAGGCCATGAGGCGAGACAGCGTACGCCACGCGACGAACCGGCGCCAAACTGGCATCGACCTGCCATGCCAATCCGCACCCAAACCACTTACATGCCCCTCCCTCGTCCCTATAACCTCCCCCCACGCCCCCGACAACACCATATCTTCACACCCCTCGCCCTTGTGCCCCCGTGCGAGCCCAGCCCAGCCCACCCGCAGGCGCTGCGCCAGCTCCGCGGCCTGCTCCTCGCTGCCAATCGCCAGCTGGCCCAGCCGCCTCCCGTCCACGTGCGTCAGCTTGGCGGTGAAGGCCGCGCCGGCGCCCGGCTGGCCCTGCCCCCGCCCCGCCGGCGCCGGCGGCTCCAGGGCGGCGGCTAGGGACCAGTATGGCGTGGGGGAGAAGCGCTCGATGGCCGCCTCCCGCTCGCACACGAGGCGCAGCGCCACGGACTGCACGCGGCCTGCGGGGCGCGGAGGGGCCGAGGGGCGGTGGGCGGTGGTGAGAGAGCGGCGGGCCCCGGAGTGTGGCCAGGGGGCAGCGCGCGGACGTGCGGACGTGTGGCGGCGCGGCGGCGCTGCCGTGGCGGCGCCGGCGGCGGTGGCGGCAGCGGCGGAGGGGGATGGCGGCACGGGAGCGAGTGGGGAGTTGACGCGGAGTTGAGCGAGTGGGGAGCGCTCCGCTGTCTTCCGCGTCCGCGTGCACCAGCGCTCCGTGGGGCGGTCAGCCGCGTGTGGGAGGGCGCACCGCCCGCCTCCGCCGCCCGCAAGGTAGGGGCCGAGAGAGAGAGAGCGCTGGGAAACCCGACATGAAGTAGGCGATGCCCATGCCAAAGATCAAGAGTTCATGATTGCTCGGTGGGCACCGGCAGACTGCCCCAGTAACGGAACACTGGCCAAGCACATTCAACAACCAAAGTAAAAGATGGGGGAGCAAGAAAGAGGTGGAAAAAGAGAGAGGTTGGGGAAAGAGAGGGATGCCGAGGTAAAAAGAGAGGCCGGCAGGGGGAAGAGAGGCCGGCAGGGGGAGGAGCAGACTTAGGAGAAGAGAGAGAGCGCTTGCAGCACACCTCCACCCCCCCCCGGATACAAGGACCTCCGACGCTTGAGGGACCCAATCTGCCGTTCGTCGAAAACCAAAAAACGCGGGGCGTGTGCACCACATTCGTTGCGCCCAGTATAATATTCTGAGAATAGCAAATGTTGCATGCGTCACCGTAGTCTAGGCGGTTAGGATACGTGGCTTTCACAACTTGAATGGCCCCACGCGACCCGGGTTCGAGTCCCGGCGGTGACATTTTGCACAAACTTGTATTCCTTCAATCAGACTTGCGGTTCCGCTGTACTTATTGATATGACAACTGTAACTACATTTACAAATGGAACCCCCGTAGTACAACCCAATTCGCGCTCTTGCGGCCCATTTGCATCTCTGGCACAGTTCAACCACCCAGACGCAACGCACCTGCGGACCTTGCCCCGGGCAGCTTTCTCCACAGCACTGGCGACAGGTGGAATCCCACCAGGTAATCCAGCGCGCGGCGGGCAAGGTACGCATCCACTAGTGGCTGGCTCACCTGCAATTGCAGGAATTTGGACCCATGACCCACGGGTCGCTTGAGGCAGGTGCCATCATTTGCCGCCAGGTAGCACCACTGGTACACTCTGTACCCGCGACACTACTTCCCTTTCGGAAGGATGGCCGGCGGGCGTCAAGTCCGAATGCCAAGGCACCGCGCCTGTGGCTCACGGCATGATGGGTTACCGTGCACCCCGGTCGGGGCAATGCCACCCTCCGTACTCTCTTTCCACACGACTGCAGCTGGCGTTCTACCCATTCCTAGCACCGCTGGTACCCACCTGCCGCCCCTTGGCGAGAGCGGCCGTGATGGCGGACTTGGTGATCTCAGTGAACGTGATGCGCTGTACAGCGCCCACCTTGCGCAGTACGCCGCGTCGCTGCAACAACCGTACATTGGCGGTTGGTTGGGGTGGTTGGCGTTCGGAAGCATGCCACTAGGAAAGGCCTCAGCCGTCGGCCGCACCGCGCATGCCCTCCTGTTCCCGCTCGGCGGTTGGACGGGGGCGGGCCGGGTCAACATGCTTCCTAACCACAACTCGCCCCAAGGTATCAGCAAGTGTCGCGTCAAGCACGCGCTTGCATACAACGCTGCGTTCTCACTTGTCAGGTCCCAAAGGTGTTTCAGGCCAGATCGCGGCACCGCCCTTGCCCATCCCCGCCCACACCCGCCCATCCCCGCCCTCATCCAGAAGGGCCCACTCGTGGTAGCACACGACACACCGCATCCAAAGCCGGCTGCGCTGTGCCGACAGATCGACACCCCGACACCACACCGTACTAGCAAAAGGAGCAACCGCCACACACCCGCACGCCTCACGCCTGCCGGCCCCGCTTGACCCGCAGGGGACCCCGAAACCCGGGAATGCTGTCTCTCCCGCTCATCCCAGCCCGTGCACACTCCGCTACCCTCCTCCTCCTCCTCCTCCCTGCAGTGTCCGCACCCAAGGCCCCAGTGCGCCCCGCCCCGGCCCACCCGCAGCTCCTCCTCGATGTGCCATGAAATGGCCTCCCCCTCGCGGTCCGGGTCCGTTGCCAGCAGCAGCAGCGGACTGCCGGCCGCCGCCGCCTCGATCTCCGCCAGCCGCGGCCCCGCGCCCGCGCTGAGCTCCCAGGACATGGAAAAGCCCGCGTCCGGCTGCACCGAGCCGTCGCGGGGCGGCAGGTCGCGCACGTGGCCGTAGCTGGCCAGGACCTGCAAGCTCGGGGGATTAAAGGGTGCGAGAGAGGGGGCCCGGGGGCGGTCGGGGGAGCGGCAGAGCGGGGTGACCCGTGGACCCGCGAACTGCACCTGCCATGTGGCCCCTGGGCACTAGGGCTACCGGTAGGGATGCGCACGCAGCAACCCGCCCCAGCCTGCCTCCTGTTGGGGCGCAACGCGGCATGCACGACCCCGGCACGCCCACCGCGGCATGATGGGGCGGCACTCATGCGCGACCGGAAGCACTGGGAGCAAGGGGTGGGGATCCAAATGCGTGGCGAGGTCCAGTGGGGTAGACCAGGAGCACCGGCTCCAGTACAACGGGCCTCCCGCACCTTGTACTGGTCTCCCAAGAAACCCTGGATTTTTTTTGCCTTCGTGGGCGATTCCACAACCACCACCGCCGGCGCGTGCGACGCCCGCGCACCGGCCGACACCGCAACGCCCCGCGCCCGCCCGCGGGCGCCTCCACCGGCGGTCGCATGATTGCGGCTGGGTGGCCGGGATACTAGCACCCACGTGCCGCAATGCAGGACGCCAAGTGTCCTCTCATGGCTCCTTGAGGCTGCGTGAACGACAGCTATGTGGGCTGTCATACCAAGAACGGGCCCGCCGGCCGCCCGGGGCAGTGGCCGGAATCCTGGCACGTGCGCCCCTGGCGTGAAGCCTGACATGACTAGCTGCCTACGGGGATAAGACCGTTGGAGAGGGTTCCATGGGGTAAGTGTAGAGGCATGGCCCCGCAGGCGTGCGTTTGCATTTGCCGTAAGGGCATGTCAGCGCCACCACGTGTGGAAGCTCCAGTGCGGGCCCTACCAGCACCTGTGGGTCTTCCAGGGGCCTCCCCAAGCTACTACACTGCCTCCCTTCTTGCCTGTTGGTGGACAAGTGCGCCATGCTGTGGACGAGCGTGCGGCTCAGCGACGGCCGGAGCCACATGAGCGTGTCCGGAAGTCGAACCGATTGCTAAGCATGATGAAGAGCAGCAGCGCAATGATAAGGAAAGCAGCCCCCTCAAGGAGCAGGGAACGTTCGCCGCGTCGCATGCATACAGAGTGTGGCGCAAGGCATGAGCGGGTAGATAATATGTGTGGGCTACTTAATTTATGTACAGCCGAGGATGGCATTCACCCCGGTTCACGTCGCGTCGTGGTCTCGGGCGCTCCACAGTTTTCGGTTGCTTGGCGCCCTCCCTTTGGCCCTTCTTGCACCTACAATTCGATATGAAGCGTGACACAAACACATTTCAAAGCAAAACAATTAAATATCGTTCCTGTAACACCCAGACCCTAGACCTCAGACTCCTGACTGTTATACATAGCCCCTACCCTACCGTCCTCCCAGTGTCTTGCTGATTTCTCTAAGCAAGAAAACTCATGCTACGAAAGCAATTCGCTACGTCGCTGTCGCGGCTCCCTGACAGGTGTGAGGGTCTTGTGTATAACAGTCTCACGAACAGGATCAGCTTGGTGCCATTGAAACTAGCGTAGCTGGCGTAGGACCTTGCACAGACGAGCGGGAGGTACACTTGCGTGGCGGAGAAGGGCCCTGCAACAATTGCCCGCTGCGCTCTAGCACCTGACTACATAAAGTTGGGCTGCTCTCGTCGCTCTAGATGCACGGGGCGTTGGCTCCATCGCCGCAACCCTAACGCAACATGGCCTCCCATCTGCTGCTCTGCAGGCGTGGCTGCGCGCGCCTTAGATGTCGACCAGTCGCTAACGCTAGCAGCTTGGAAGCCCCGGAGCGGACACGCACCTCATTCCATCACGGCATAACCTACACTAGCTACGAGGTGTGGTGCGGGCCGTAGGGCGTGGCAGTACGGGGTTGACGGCAGGGAGGGAGCTGGCCCGTGTGTGCACCTTGTGTAGGATTGGAGTGCGTCGAGGGTGTTGAAAAGGAAAGCGCATACGACGAGCGTAAGCGCGAACGTGATGGCGTCGTTGGCGTCGAGTGCATCTAGGGTGTGCGCGACGCACACATTCCGCACGCGTCCATCCAGTACGGTTCTGCCTTGGCTGCACAGGCGCACTCACGTGCTCGCGTTGCCCCGCAGGTCAACACCGCCGGCGTGAAATTCAACACCTCAGGTATGCCGCTATGCATACCTGTGGGCTTCCATTTGGGTCGGGCAGCCGTACACGTACAGGCTGCTATGTCGGCGTCAGCAAAAAAGCACGCAGCAGAGGGCGCGGTGCCGCAGGCGCGGGTGCCGTGTGTTGCGCTTCCTCCCGCTTCACCAGCGCGGCCCCTGTCAGCCACCTTCACTACAACGTTGGCCAGGCCCGCCCTGCGCTAAGGCCAGCTCCGCTGCCTCGCGCTGCCGCTGCGCGTGCCCACCCTGGTCGCCCTCCCGTCCCCCGCCTCCTCCGCCCCGTGGCTGCCCCTGCCCACGGCGCCAGGTGTCCGCGTGCTGATCGACCCGTGGTTCGTGGGCGAGCTGTCGTTCGGTGGCGCCGACTGGCTGTACGCGGGTCGCAAGCGGGTGATCGGGCGGGACACGCGGGTCGACCTGGCGGCGGTGCTGGCGGAGACGGACGTCCTGATGGTGACGCAGGTGGGGGCGGAGGGCGTGGCGTGGGTCGTGTAGTAAGTGGTAAGGGCTGGGCTGGGTGGGTGCGGGGACGCAGGCTGGGCTGGGGTGGGGTGGGATGGTGGGCTGGGGCCAGGTTGCCGGGGCTTGTGGGGTCTGCAGGCGCGTCCTTGGCGAGGCGGGAGCATTGGCAAAGGCCGGGGGAGCTGTAGGCGATGCGTTGGGGGATGGGGATGCAGCGGTATGTGGTCGGGCATAGGGTTAATGTCCGCGCCGTGTGCCTTTTACCGTATGCCGACTGTAAATGATGTTGCGGGCGTGTCTCACCATGGCTGTCCAGGCCGCACAAGGGGATCCCCGCAGCCTCATGTGTACCCTCGTGCAGGGCCCAGGCGCCGTTGGCCGCGGCTTGCACCGGCCATACTTGCCGGTTTGCCAGTCCGTTAGCCTCTATGTGTGTGTGAACATGCCGTACTTTGCATCCCGGCCGCAGGGCCTGGATGACCACTGCCACGTGCCCACCCTGGAGGCGGTCCCCAACAAGGCCATCCCGGTGGTCACCAACTCGGCGGCCGCGGAGCGCATGCGGCCGCTGGGCTTCTCCAACATCACGGTGCTGGCGCCGGGCCAGTCCACTACCGTGACGGGGAAGGCGGGCGGCAAGCTGCGCATAACGGCCACGGCGGGTGAGAGCGGCACGTGGCGTGGGTGTGTGGCGGTTACGGAGCGCCCTGTGCCATGGGTCCTGGAGCCGGTTGTAAGCTCCGCTCTCCCAGCTTTTGAGCGTCTTGCGCCATGATACACACTCTTTGCACTTAGTATTTGCTACTGAGGCACCTAGGGCGGAGCTCCTGGCTGTCGTGGCGATGGGGCCATCGGGCTCCGTCACGAGTGCCCCCCTCCCGCGCCCTCCCTCCTTTACACACCCGCGTGTCCTGCCCGCCCCGCCGCGGCCCTTCCCCGACCGCCACCCAGGAGCCCTGGTGGGCCCTCCCTGGACGCCCCGCCAGCTGGGGCTGCTGATGCGGGAGGAGGTGCCGCAGGGCGAGCGGCCAGCCAGCCTGTACTTTGAGTCGCACTGCGACTTTGACGCATCCAGCGTCTCCGCGGCCATGCGGCAGGTGCGTGTGTCCTGGGTGTGTGGCTGAACGTCGAGCATGAGGGTCGGATGAATACGGACGCCGGTTGCTAGGTACTAGGCCAACGTTAGACCGCTGCCGATGGTCTAGCTGGCGGTAAGAGGCTGGCAGAGAGTCAGTCGCTGGCCGGCCGACCGGCATGGCCGCGCAGGTGCAATGCTGTCGCTGGCGATATGTGTGTTGAAAAGGTAATATGTGTGTTTGCGTGGCCCTCCTGCGCCTCCTGCCTGTCACGTCATCGTGGCGTCTCCCAGAAGCCCAGAAGCCCATATTCCAATGTTTCGTTCCCCATCCGTTCGCCTACCTACCCGCAGCAACAGCTGGGCGCTGTGGACGTGGTGGTGTCGCCGGTGGTGACCACGCTGCTGGGTGTGGGGCCTGCGTCGTACGAGCTCGTACAGGTGGGCGGCGGGGGTGCGGCCCGTGGGTTGGGGGTGCTGGTCGGCCGGCCGGGGTACCGCTGGTACCGCAGGACACCGAGCGGTAACGCTACCATAGGCGTTTGCGTGGTGCCGTGCCCTTGCACTGCAGCGGTGGCCCCCGCTATTAGCCTGTCACATTGCGAGCGCTGTGCTGGCGGGCGGTGCCGGCGGCGGCGGCTCTGCATGCTCGTTCGCGCCGCAAGCTGCCGCCCGCCATGTGCACACCTGCACTGCAATCTTCGAACAACCCCGGCGGCGGGAAGTCCGGAGTTCCGTTGCCCCTGCCTCCACGCGGCATCGTCGTGCCATTCAGAGTGCATTCCTCCCCCTCCCCTCCCACGGCCCTCCCTCCACACACACACGGCATCCCCCGCCCTCTGGCCCCCCCTCCGCAGGGCGACCGCAACCTAGTCCAGCTGTGCCGGCAGCTGCGGCCCAAGGTGCTGCTGCCGCTGATGAACCACGAGATGGAGGCCAGCGGGCCGCTCACCAGCGTGGTGTGGCAGCGGGGCGACCCGGCGGTCGTTTCGGAGCTGCTGCGGCGCGAGGGGCTGGACACTCGTGTGGAGTTCCCCGCGCCGCCGGGCGAGGCGCTGGCGCTGGCGCTCTAGCATGGGGAGGGGGATAGGGGAGGGGGTAAGGGAGGGGACTGGGTGCTGGAGGGGCTAGCTCGACGTGGGGTGGTTGTGGCTGAGAATCGTGGGGGGCTGGGTTCGCGGTCGTGAGCGCGGAGGGGGAGGGCCTGCGTGGGCGGTTTTGGGTATATGAGCTGATGCGGATTGGATGGCATGTGGAGGGCTGTAGGCGTGGGACCACCTCGTTGTGTGCCATGTGGGCGCCAGCGCCGCTGAGCGCCAGCGCCGCTGAGCGCCAGCGCCGCGCGGCGCCGGGCAGCTGCGGCCCGGCGTGAGAGGCCGCGGTGCGGAGCGGAGGAGCAGGTGTGCCTGCTGGCTGCGGTGGGCTGCGGTGGGCGAAACACGGAAGCGTGTGCGCCCTTTGGGGCGATGCACCGGGTGAGGACCGCAAATGCAAGGACCGCAAACACAAGCCGCCGAGGACGCGGGGTCGAGCGCGTTGCCTCGCTGGTGGGGATACGGATTGAGGCGCTTGGATTGCTGCTGGGTGCTGGGCTGGACGGCTTCGCGCAGTGCGGGAGGCGTGTCCAAGGACGACGACTGGGCGGTCCGTTCCGCTCTGGGCGACTTTCCGCGACACGAGAGTGGCACTTCCGTGTGGGGGGACGATATGCAGGGCCGTGTGGGCCGTGAGGGCCTCGAGGGGTCTGCACGCGTTGACGCGGGTCCAGTTGCAGCGACTGCGTGGGCCCGGACGCTGAGGGTATCTATGCATTTATTGTGCGGTTTCGTTGGGCAAGTTGCCGGGTGTTTGATGACTGCAGAGCACCACGTGTGGGCGCTCGGGCGGCGCAGCGGTTGAGACCTCTGAGAGCCAGAGCAGTGTACCCTACCGACCTGGCTCGTGTCGTAACGTACGGCACTGTGCTTTATGCGCTATGGAAGTTGCCTTCACAGTAGAGGTTGACGGTGCCGTACTTGTGCCGTGCCGTTGATGGGACACGGCAGCCTGGTGGCCCTGGTGGCCTTACGGACCGGCGCGCTAGCCGACGAGGGTACGTGGCGGGAGCGCCCGCGCCCTGCATCGCGCCCTGCATCGCGCCCTGCATCGCGCCCTGCGGGTGCGCCGCTGCGGGTGCGCCGCTGCGGGTGCGCCGCTGCGGGTGCGCCGCTGCGGGCGCGCCGCTGCGGGCGCGGCGCTGCGGAGCCACACTGCATCGTGGCATGCGTGCACCCGCTGCTGCTCCCCAGTGGCCTCAGCCCGCTTCTGGCCCCTCCCCCTGCTATCTGCTCCCGCGTCTTGCGCGCAATCACGGCGTCTCCCAAGCGGCCGGTGCTTGCTGCTGGCGATCACATGACAGCAGCTACTGTACCTCGTCAGGCACGCCCTCGAGGGCAGGCGCCGCACGTTCGGCAGCGTGGCACGCCCTATAGGAAGCCCGCTATGAGTTACCAGGGGCTGCGGTACGGAACGGGTAGGCCGTGGCTGCCGTGATAGGCGAAGGGACATGACATGACATGCAGGGATGGATGCGCGCGTGGCCAAAGTTATGGCCGACGTGTGCCCGAGACGGGACTCCTGCTCCTTTCCCTCTTCTCCAACATGTGGTGACACGGTGGCGCTCGACCCTTCTGCGGAGGCAAAGGCCACGCTGCCAGGAGGCTGCAGCCAATGTAACCCTCCGCAGCCAATGCATCCTCCTACGCTGCTTCAACTCCCGCCCGGTATGCCACGGACCTGCATGGCCCCGCACGAGGCCCCGCACGTCCCGCCACTACCGTATCTTATGAATGCGTGCGTTACGGTATGCTCACTACCATATGTGTGCCATCTGCGCCTAGCGCGGTCCGCAAGCACCCGCCGAGGACAACTCAACCCGGAAGCTGCCGCGGCTGCTCCCTCATCACCCCCGATCAACAACGAGGTCAACGACCGCAGATCTCTCATGCGCGCGGCGGTCGGCCCGCCGGCTACACGGGGACGCACAACTACGTGTTGAAATGGAAAACGCATACGACGCCCGTAAGCGCATCACTACGTGTATCCCTGGGGAGCTGATACCAGGCCTCGCCCCGAGCACGGGCCCGCAACCACAAAGGTCATGCATATGCAACGTGAGGGAGGGAGGGAGGGAGGGAGGGCGCGCCACCAGGACGCGGCAGGCGCGCGAGGCGCAATGTCGCAGCGCGGCGTGCTCCGGTGCTGGTGCAGCCCCCCCCTTGGTGCTCTCGTCTGGCGGCTCAGGGCGGCGCCTCCCAAGGCAGCCACATGTCCTTCCATTCCGCGCGGCGGGACTTCATGCTCGAGTACTCCCTCTTGTACTTTCGGAAAAAGCTCTGCGCGGGGTACGGTAGGCGGGACCGGTACGGCCGTTTGCCGCTGGCCGTTGTCCGCTAAGGGCCTGGTACTCTGGCCCTCCCTCCCGAGTTGCCGCGCCCTTTCCCTGACACTCGCATAATACCATCCCAAACCCTCCCCCCGCCCCTCCCCCGGGCTCCGTGTGCGCTAGTGCGCATGCTCTTCGCCCGTGCCCTCTTCCCCGCCCCGCGTCTGCGTCACGCGTTCCCGACCCGTTTCCCTTCTTCGCTGCTCCTTTCGCCGCCCCGGCCCGGCCCGCCCATTTCGCCGCCCCGCCCCGCCCCTGCCCCGCCCCTTTCGCACCCCCCGCCCCTTGGGAACACAGTCAGCCAGGGATTCGGCCGGTTCGGGCTTATAAACCCGTCAAACCACCCGGCCATGTGGTCCATACATGCAAAAGACCACCGGGAGGCGCGGCATCTGGTGATAACCGGGAGTGCAAACACCGGGGGCGCTGGCCCCTCCCTTCCACCCGCAGCGCTCAGCCAGTTTTCAACGGTCGGGAGACGTATGCGCCCCAGGGCTTCTCTACTGAGAATGCCTTCCAACCCTCTACCCCGCCACGTCGTGGGAGG
>LSYV01000097.1:22211-47417 GCA_001584585.1 Gonium pectorale | reverse complement strand
TGCCTTCCAACCCTCTACCCCGCCCCTGCTTCCAGCCAACCAGGCCATGCCGCGCCCGCACCCGCCATGCCGGATGCCGCACCTGCCACTTGGCGGGGGTCATCTCCACCTCGGGATTCGGGTCGATCCCGCTGCTGAACAGGCCAAGCAGGTGGTCGCAGAACATCCAGAACGCCTGGTGGGGAGGGGGGGAAGGGGGTTGTCGCAGCAGCCGGTGAGGTGCGCAGAGGATTCAAACGGTGCGCCAAATGCAGTTCCAAGAGGCCTGGTGGACCGAGGCAGGCGGAGTGCGCGTGCTGGGCAGATAGAGCGCAGCGGCGGCTGAAGCGGGGCAGTGAAGCGGGCCGGTGAAGCGGGCCGGTGAAGCGGGGCGGTGCAGCGGGGCGGCGGACGAGGACGGGTGGGGACAGGGCGCAGTCCGCATGCAGCTGTGCACCGCCCAGCCTATAGACCGCCAAGACACCAGGACCCCGGCAATGCGGCCGCCTCCATCGCCAACGCGCAGCAGCACCCGCAGCAGCACCCGGCCGCACCTCGACGTGCTGCGGCGGCAGCGGCTTGCGGTCGCTCCGCACCAGCACCACGGAGCCGATGCCCTGCTGCCACTCGGCCGCAGCGAAGCCGCTGTACGGATCGATCATGATGTACGTCACGCGCTGGTTGTCGTACGTCTGCACGGCGGAGCAGGCGGCAGCACGTGGCCGTATCTGGATCTGGATCCCAAGTCTGTCTAGCGCGTGCCTCGTATGTACAGGCGCACGGGCTGCACTCTCCCCCGCGTGCACGTGAAGGTGCGGTAGCCACGGTGCCTAGTTCTCGTCGCGCTTCCGTCCACCGCCCTAACCCAGCGCTCCTCGCCCCCCCTGTGCCCCGGGGCGCCTCTTCGGCGCAGCCCCCCAATGTGCCAGCGGTGCTTAGTTCCTCCAAGTCAAGTCCTAAACACCATACCATATCATACCATACCCGCCCACCGGTATATGCGACCACCCCACCACTACAGTGCTAGGCAACGCCAGCCGCCAGCCGCCGGCCGCAGCCCGTCCTCACCGCGGCCCGGGGTATGGACAGCGAGGGCCGGGGGTCCAGCCGGTACACCAGCAGCGGCAGTCCTACCAGAGCCGCCACGGGGCTGGGGGTGCCGGTCAGGAACGCGGGGTGCTCGGTGGGCAGGGACGTGGCGCGGAAGAAGAGCGCGGAGCGGTCGCCGGAGCAGGGCCCAAAGGTGCAAAGCACCTCGCCCGGCTGCGGCTCGGGCGGCGGTGGCGGGGCGGTGGGGGGCAGTGGCTGGGGCTGCTCGCGGTAGTGGAGTCCCGGCTGCGGGTGGGGCCGGGGGTGGGGGGCGCAGCAGCCGCGGCGAGCCGCGGGTTAGTGACGTGCGACAGGCCCGGCATTGACAGCACCGACCGGCCACCGGCACGCCTCGAGCGTGCTTGTCAACGCAGTGGCTTGTGTGGAGCTGTGTCGATCGAGAGAGGGAGAGAGAGAGAGCAGACGCACCTGCGGCGCGTTTGCTGGCTTCCCCGGTTTGCCATGCCCGGTCCCTATCACGAATGTGGGGTGCCCGGGTGGGCCGGCCCGGTCCGGCGGGGGCGGTGGTGGGTTTGGCGGCACGGCACGGCCCGGCGGGGGCGGGGGTGGGGGTGGCACATCGGGCATGGGCTCGTCATCCGCGTCGGAGTCCGTGTCGATGTTGTCCCACTTGGAGTAGTCGATGGGCCTATGCGACATCCTAGAGTAATTTCCAGCGCCAAATTAATCTAATCTACCGGGGCGCTGGTCGGGGCAGTTCGACAGGGAACCGGTCGTCCGCTCGCCAGCCAACCTTGTAGATGTTGCAGCGGGCGAATGTCGATGTACACAGGTGCATATACAGGTAGATCGTGATAGGTACAGGAGACTTCATCTAGGTTTCCGGAACCGGAACGCGACGCTGAATGTGACGCGTGACGACAGACGTGACCAACCGAGGGCCCATCAGAGCGCCTAGAGTGCGTTAGGTAAGGATGGTAATGCGAACCGGCGGGATGCAATTGGCTGGGGACAGGGGACTGGTGTGGGCTGGGTGGGGACAAGGGTGGGGGCCATGGCACAGGGCGCGTGCTTGATAAGGTGTCGTGCGGCAGCAAGCAAAACAGGTGCTATCAAGCTTCCTGGCAGGCAGCCCGTGTGGACCATACCTGTATCGAAAGGAAATTCACTTTGCACTCAAGCCCTTGAGAGGCTGGTTACCGTACGTGCCGTATGCTCAAGGCTGGGTCTCAGCACGTTGCCTGGCGGGGCCTGCCTCACAAACCCTTTGTAGGCCAACCCACCCACCCAACCCGTCAGTTGCTCCCCCTCCCGCCTCCGCACCACGCCATTTGCACGCAGCAAGCAGCCCGACTGCCCGAGAAACGCGTCGCCCTCCATCACCGTGCTCTCCGCGGCCCCGGGGAGCCCGCCCCCCCTCGGGGCGCAACTCGTCAGGAGCTGTCCAAAGCCGGCACCCGCCTCCGCATCGGCGACAGGTCTGGCGCAGGTGACCCGCTGTGCAGCCGGTGACCAGCCCTCAGCAGCCATCTGGACATGGCGCACGGCATGCGTATGACGCGAAATGAACCGCTGCAGTGACGCCGCAGCCGAATTGGATGCGGTTACAGCACCCGCCCCTAGACGCCCCTCCAGCGCGCAGCAGCAGGGCCCTAACTCACTCGCCCGCCGGCTCCAGCACCTCCCACAGCCTCCGCACCTCCGCCCGCTGCTCCTCCTCGCTGCCGTCAAGCCTCGGCAAACCCAGACTCAGCATCACGCACCGCGCCGCCTCCCCCGGCTCCCGACGCAGCAGCATCACGTTCCCCAGCCGCACGTCGCCCTTCAATAAACCCGGCCGCGCGGCGTGCAGCTGCTGCAGCGCGCCCACCGCCGCGTCCACCTCCTCCGGCTGCAGTCACCGCTTATCGAGGACCCGCCACAGCGTTTCGCGGAGCACCAGCGCCGTGGCAATGGAGAAAACGTTGAGGTCGTCGAAGGTGCGGCCGGCTGCCGGCAGCTCCGGCAGCATGGTGCCCTGCAGCTCCGCTAACGAGTCGTACGCCTCGCGCTCCACGTGGTAGGCTTGGATGGCCGCCGCGCCGGGGCGCAGCAGCTTGACCAGCGCCGGCCGGTCGCCCACGGTGCCCAGCGCCACGATGCTGCCGCCGTAGCGGTCGCACAGCATGCGCTCCAGGTGCGGCCACACAGGCGAGGCGGCCCAGACGGTCCCAGAGCGCTGCTGCGCTGCAGCAGCATCGCCTCCTGGGGCTCCTCCGGCTGCCCGCATCCGCGCGTTCCACTGCACCAAACGGCCGTCCAGGCGCAATGCGTTAGCGCGTGTCGGCCAGAGGCGCAGAGGCCAGAGCGTAGGGGCGTGTCCGACCAGCCGGCTCACAGTCATCCAGCAATGCGAGGCAAGGCAGGCAGAGCGCCAAAATTGCTTGCAGCACAGAAACGATGTTTGACTAGAGGGAGCTGTGGGCTGCCCCGCGAGATAAGCGACCGGCTGCCCCAGCCCTCTTCTATTTCCTACGAGTCGCTGCCGCCGCCGCTGCCGCCGCCCGCCGCGCCACTGCTGCTGCGAGCGCTCCGGCCAGCGCGCCGCCTTTTGCCCGCTCCACTACGGCTGGTGCCGCTGCCGTCGCCCGACCCGTGGGTCGGCATGCGTGGGGGCGCCTGGGCCGCGTTGGTGACGCTGAGGAGCATCAGGTATGCCAGCGCCCCGCGGGTCGTCGCGCGGGGCTCCTCGGGCGTGTGCTCCGCACCGGCGAGGAAGGGAGCGGACACGAGCAGCGTGCTCCGGTCCTCCGCGGGGCAGTGGAAGAGCCACGTGGCGTCGTAGCAGGTGAGGAAGCCGTACAGCGTACCGCAGGTCACCATGTACGTGTACACCTGTCGAGGGGAGGGGGGCATGTGGGTGCAGGGACACAGGCTTCAGGAGCAGGACTACATCCGAGGGCACGGCAGGGGAGCCACGCGCAGATTAACTCACAAGGGGCATGTCAAGATGGGTTGATGGCGACGGACGAAGCGCGCAGGCTCTCCGCCTAGTTACGGACGGCACACGACAGCCGGCCGGCCAGCATGCCACAGTACCTCCTACAGGAGGGTGGGAGCGAGTGGCAACGTTCGATCTGAGCAAGTCCCAGCTCGCCGGCAACTGGCAAGCCCGGCCGTTTGATCCTACTCCACCCCCCCCCCCCACCCCCCGGTAGCTACATAGGCCGCACGTACCTGGGAGATAAGGTTCCGTGCTCGTCGATCATTGTTGCGCCACAGGTCCAGCAGCGGCAGCGGCTCCCCACGCGGCGTCATCAGCGCGATGTACGCTTTCACATCACCAACACACAAGCAGCGAAGCGATCGGCCGGGCAGCTCCCTGCATGCCAGGGCACCGCCTCCGCCGGGGCCGCTGCCTCCGCCGGGGCCGCTGCCTTCACCGGGGCCGCAGCCTCCGCTGCCAGGGCTGCCGCCACCGCCAGGGCCGCTGCCTCCGCCGGGGCCGCGACGGCCGCGTCCTACGCACAGCATGAAGTCGGGGTAGAACGTCTGGAAGCCGCGTATCCGCCGCGACTGTCCCTCATGCTCCTGGACCTTGGGTGCAAGGAGCGTGGTGGAGACGTCCGGCAGCCACTCTGCAGATGAGGCCCCTGGCTCAGGCAGCAGGCGAACAAAGCTGATGAGGGGCTGCAGCACCTGACTGTACAGCGCCATGGCCTCGCTGGGGAAGCCGTAGTCCATGGGACAATGTTGCCTGCGGTGGGCAACTCCAAAGATGCTAGGGACGCGCTGACCATTACCTAAATGATTCGGGCCTAATCCCTAACGCAGTGCCCAGTGCAACAAAGTACCAGTTCGGCCTTCATGTTTGCATGGCTCTCAAGTCAGGGCCCCGGGCACAAAGCCCCTCCTCGTGGGTAGCATACTATGGACTTTGGTATGGCACACCCCAGGTGGCACGCACCCAGCCCTCCCTTGCCTGAGCGTCAGGCCGTCGACCAGGTATAGCGAGTCCGCCCAGTCCTGGTGGCGGATGATGTCGGCATGGAGCGACACAGGAGCAGCGCCAGGAGCCCTGTCCCGCGGCCGCACGCGCTCCCACGGTTGGAGACTTGACGGATGGCACGGGTACGACGCCTGGCGGCTGCTTGACGACCGATCACGATCCCTCGGGCGATGCAGACGGGCTGAGAGGAGCGCGCTGGGGCGATCGCCTGCGACAGCCAGTATAGGTGGAGACAGGGAGACAAGTGCTTTGGGACTGCTTGAGGCGCTCACGGACGAATCTGCGGGCTGTGTAGAGCCGTAGGCCGTCGGTCAGGTCGGTCCGGCAGCGATGTTGCCCCGAGGTCTTACCTTTTGCGAGTTCGCGGATGAGCTTTAGCACAAGCTGACGCGGACGAGTGCAGCCGATGCGCTTGAACTCGTCCACAGTGGACTCGTCAAACCAATCAGCCCAATCATAAGCATTGAAACCTAGATGCAGGGAACAGGGTGCCATTGCCAGCCCTATCAATTGAGAATACGCTGAACTCTGTCGCACAACATGACAATTACTTACGGGTTTCCAAGTCAAGCCAAGAGACAAAACCGCTGGGCGGCTTCTCGATGTATTCAGACGAGACTCCCCAATCGGAAAGTAAGCCGAGAAGGGATCCTGGCGCAGGTGATTGCATACTAGTAGTGAATGCAGAAGGAACGCTCGGTGGCTTAGGACTCGCCAGGAAAGCCGTGATGTAGCAACAGTGGAAGGCGTGCTCTGACCAATGCCAACGCAATACCTTCCAATGCGGTTTGTGGGGTGCGGCATTAGTACGGCATGGAAGTACGGCAGCCTCCGGACAGCCGACAGTCCCGAGTGCGTCCACGCATTTGCGTTGTGTCAAAGCCGCACCGGATCCAGACGTCTCTGCCCCGCCCGCCCGCCCGCCGTGCCGCCCCTCCATCCAACCTCCACGATGAAGGCTGGCCGGCTCACCCTCCGCGGACCCGTGGGCCCCCATTAGCCCCCTTGCACCCTTGTCCCCCCCCCTCTTCTCCCCTCAGGGAATCCAGCCCGCAGCGCCCCCCTGCCCCCGCCCCTCAGAACCATGGGTGCCACGTGGGCTCCATGCGGCACAGGTTCTTGGGGTCCTGCGCCGCCGCGATCAGCTCCGCCGCTCCAGGCAGCAGCACGTAGGGAGAGGGCGGCGGGGGACCGCCCACGGAGGGAGGCGTGGGCCGCCCGCCGGGGTCGCCTCCGGCTGCAGCTGCCGCCGCCGCTGCGCTCGGGTCGAGCGGCACCTGCGGACATGCCTTGTTGAGCCGCTCCAGCACTGCGCGATTGTTGCAGTTGGCCAGGCTACGGAGCACGGAGCTCCGCATGGTGGCTGCGGTTGCGGGTGTGGGGGCGGGTCCAACGTTGCGGAGGTGGGGCATGGGGGTAAAAGGGGCTAAGGGCAGGATGAGGGTGGGAAGGGGGGGGAGGGGAGGCAGGGGCAACAGCCCGACAGAGGTTCCAGCGGCGTCGGCGCCCTGCGTCAAACCATAGGTAGTCAGTCGTCAGCTCGTCAGGTACGATATCAGTCACCAGGCAACCCAACCTCATCCCCGCCCAACACTTCTCTCACACACCGGGATGCGTATGCTAGCTAGTTCTTGGACCTGTTTTCTGCACTCCGCATTACACACGTAACACACCGGAATGGGTCGGCAACGCAATCGAGGGCATACTGGGTCCCGTCCATCCTGCTTGATTGCCCGATCTGCGCCCCGCCCAGGCGTATATGTCCCGGAAGGACAACGCATGCGTCAATTGCGGGGCTACCTGCCATGCAATGGGGAGTAGCGCAGTAGACCCACTGCGGTTGGCGTAAACCACTGGGTGGCCGGCTGGCCTCTCTTCAAGTGTTGGTGGGCGAGACACAGCGGTAGCCAGGCGGGGGGCAGGTGGACCTTGGCATGAACTTTACAAGCCCGCCACAAACGGCGGGGATCGTGGGGTTTGGTTTCTGGGATCCGATACGCATTAACCCATGGTGGAGCCTGCCCTGCACGCGGCGCCCCTACTCGCCCCGCCCCATTTGAGACAAACACTACCCCCGGTAACCCTGCACCCCGCAGCTTCCGGAATGCGCGCACGGCCCCGGGCGCCTCACCGTCAAGCCTCCCGCCCTGTGGCGATGCAAGAATTGGATTGTTCGCTTTTAACATTATGTCGTTTGGCTGCCTGGCGTTCCCCGATATCGCCCCGCAGCCCGTACCTGCAAATCCGTCGTGAGGACGGCCCCTAACCGCTGCTTCAAGGGTGCATTCCGCACCACGCTGCGCGCGCGCACAGGCGAGGCCGGCCGGCCCGCTGACCGGGGCCCTGGGTTTGCTCCCTGCTGCTCCTGTTGCTCAGATGCTCCCGACTCCCGTTGCAAAGTGACTGCTCACCTTCCTATACGGCAGGGCAGTCGTGCCTGCGGGCGACTCCGTTCGTCCGTTGTCATTGTCATGGCTGCAAGGCACCGGCCGTGGCATGCTTCCTGGAGTTCGCATGCTCATCATTATTACTAGCTGAAATGCATTACGCACGTGGTGCATCGTAACTCGCACGCGCTGCTGCGACCCCCTGTGGGGAGCCTGTCAACCTGTATCTGTATCTGCCGCTGCGGTGGTGCGTAGAGGCGGCTGGCCGCTGGCCACCCGGCCGCCCAGGCCCGTCGCCGGGTGGAGCGGACCCCGACGCCCTTGCCGCCACGGCACCTCCTGTTGCGACGCCAACTAGCCTGCGTGTAATGCGGCTACCCCCAGAAAGGCATGCTACAGCACGGTCCGCTCGTCGCTGGCGTCGAAGTTTTGTAGGTCGCCTTTTAACACTACAAAGACCGCCGTTCCTCCTCCTACTGAGCATGCGATTCGGTGCCCACGACGCGACCCGTTTCCATTTCTTTACTACCCCAGCATTGCACCGCTCGGATTAGTAGACAGCAGGAGCTCTGCAAGTTGTTGCAAGTCGGTGCCAGGATGCCACACGCTTTGCGTCTGCGCCCGCCTGCGCCTACAGACTCACATTAGCCACCCACGACTGTTTTCCGCACTCCGGCACGCATACGTAACACGCAGTTCCGAGCTGAGGCCACCCCAGCCAGCTCAGGTGGGGTCGCGTCACCATGATCAGCATCCGGTCGTGGTACCAGACATGTACAGGACTGCCACCTGAAACTCGCCACCGTCGTCAAAATGTAGAGGGAGTGGATGGGAACACACCATGGCGCACCGCACGCCTCCCGGTCTTGGCAAAAATGAAAACACAGACAGGGAGATAAGCTCACACTTCATCCGGAACGGGGCCACCCGTTCGCGACAGTCAGGGCTCAGCCCACTGGTAACACCGTTAAACAGGTCAACCAGATCAAACTTCCGACCACCAAAGGATGCACGCAGCCAGCTACCGTACACACAATGCCGTTCTTTCACGCATGTCGGCGTGGGTAGTGAAACAGGGAAACGGGTCGCGTCGCGGACACCGGTGAACGCTGAACGGTGCATATAGGATCTGGCCTAGCCTACAGGAACGCAAACCGGTACAGCCCAGGAGCCAGCAGGGGCCGTATGTACACCAAAAGCTCGTTCGTTATGCCTATACGCCAAGAGGACCGCATCCAGATCGGCATCCGCCTCGCTGATTGTAACATGGTGCTCAGCACTGGCATCTTCAGCCGCCAAGGCGCAAGGAGGGCGCGTCTGCTCGTTTGCCTCGCCCGCCTGGCCTTGTACCAACCTGCCCGCCCGCCCTGCCAGCCGGAAGCGCCGCGCCTTGGGGCGTTTACGACCGTGGAGGTGTGGCTTCCCTCATTGCCGCGTTTCATCCTGCGTAGCGAGCGCACCCCGTACCTCAGCGCCAACCACTACGCCCGTCCGCCGTCCCTGGAGGCCGAGCCGCATTCTTGTTGGCCTGCCCGCTGCAACCTAGTGCGCCAGCAGCAGCTGAAGTCGGGGTTTCGAATCACGGGTCGCATTAGGCAGCAAGACGCCAGCCAGGAAGCGCACTGCACCGCGCCAACCGCCGCCCCTACCGCGCCGCCTGCTGCCGTCCCGCGTGCTGCGGGGCATGCGGCCGGTCCTGGGCCTGCGGTTGCGGCTGCTCCCGCAGCAGCGGTGCGTTGCAGAGCGGACAGGCGGGCGTCCGCGTGTAGTCGGTGGCGGACAGGAACCACTTGTCCACACACTCCACGTGGAAGCGGTGCCTGCGGCCCGCGCACAACGCGCGCGGCGGCAGGGCAAGGCAGGGGGATGTCACGTGCTACTGTACTTTCAAGGGGCACAACTACGAGGCTGCAGATACCGGCAGTCCCAGATCAATAACACACATACGCGTACTTGGCACCATGGCACGACGTCGATGGTGCGGGTGCGGATCGGCACGGGTGGAATATCAGGCTGGAGTGCCAGGAAGCGAGGCAGTGACGGCAAGTTGGACGGCAAGCCCGCCGCTCCGGGCCGTCCGGCACCCGCTGGCTGTGGCGAGCATGCGGTATCGCTGAGCCTTGCCGCAGCCCCTGCAGCCCCCAGGCCACCCATGGCGGGCTCCACGGGGGCGCGTGCGCACGGCCGCTAGCGCAGTCGCCACTTCAGCCCTACTCCCTCTGCTCGCAGCTTCGGCCGAAGTGAGCCGCGAGCCAGCACTCACCCGCACTGCAGCACGCGGAGCACGACCGGCTCCGCCTCCGCCTCTGGCGCCGGCGCCGCGGACCGCCCCGTCGCCTCCGGGCTCCGGGCTGCGCCGGCATGCTCATGCCGCCCCGCCTCCTCCAACCCTGTCTCCACCGCCGCCTTTGCCCCGGACTGCTCCACCTCCTCTGCGCTGCCGGCCGCGTAGTCCTCGCAGCAGATGCTGCACGAGTGGGCGCTCGAGCCGCCGTGCTCCAGCAGCTGCCGCACCAGCTCGCCCTTCTCCAGGCAGCGGACCGGCTCCAGGCCGCGGCCGTGCAGGAGCGCCTACGCCCGGGGTGCGGTGCGCGGGAGCGGGAGCGGCGGTGAGGAGACCAGGGGAGGGCTCGAGGCGGCAAGGCCAACAGCAGCAAAGGGCCGGGCAAGTTCAACTCAAGAGGGCGCCCCGACCGGCTGCTGGCGCCCACCCGACACCCGGCTGCGCGGAGCAACGGGCCGGGCTACGCCCCTGGCCGCTCAGCAATCTATGAAGCCCCCCCCCCACGCTTTCGGACTGAGTACCCCCCCCCGCCCCTACCCACAGCTGCGCGCCGGCCATACCCACGCCCATGCCGTACCCAAGCCGCCCCACGCAGCAGCGCTGCGGCCCAGCGCTGGCGGTGTTGCTCCCCGCCGCCCCCCTCCCCCGGTCGCAGTCCTCTACGGCGACTACCATAGTAACCACCCGCTGCCGCCTCGCGACAAGCCCTGCCCCAGTACTCCACAGTCCACATCCTCTGCCCACCTTGAGCTCGTGCACCGGCAGCGCCGCCAGCTGCCCGGGCGTCATGTACGTCTCGGTGGGCAGCCGGCTGAGTGCCTCGGCCACCTCCTCCACAGTCACCCGCCGCTGCTGCGGCTGCCGCGCCTGGCCCCCGCCCAGCCCGCCGGCCCAGCCTGCGCCGGCTCGGGCCCCATACGCCTGGCCGCCCTGGTGGCCCTGCAACAACAAGCGCAAGAGGAAGCGCCACCCGCCGTTCTGGCAAACCTGTCGAGAGGAAGGTACGCACGGGGACGTGTGGCACACACGGGATCAGCGAGGGTGGGTAGGAGACGCGTCTGACCCCACCCGCCTTGCTGCACGAACCTACCCAGCGCACGAAGCGGATGAGGCCCCAGATGCCGATGAGCGATATGATGAGGTGCAGGACCGCTGTCGTGAACAGACTGGACACAGCGTCAGCCACGGACTTTGGCCTGCGCAGCTGCGTGGACACGTCCTCCAACTGCGCAAATGCGTGCTTCCGTCAGCCCAGCAGCATCAAGAAGAATCTGCTGTCGCTGTGAGTACTTACGGATGGAACGAAGTCCAAGAGCACGGGGGCTAACTGTAGGGCGAGAGGGATGAGGGCGATGAGCGGTCCTACTGACCACTGGCCGCCCTGACCCGAATTGAAGTAGAAAAATATCATGCTGCCTAATTAGAGGCTGTTGCAGTGTAACAGCTGGCCCGACGTGCAGAGTTTTAACTTTGGAGGACTTTGCGTATTTGCCTCTTGAAGCTCCTAACCGCTTGCCTTTCGGGCTGTTTCCCGTTACTTATCAGTCTATGTCTATGTGGGTTGTGCCTGCCGTACGGCTGTACGCCTTTGTAGCTGGGGTCTTCCAGAAGATCCGCACCCCGCAGAGAGGGCAGCGCGTGTCGGCCATGACAGGCATGCGGAACCCGCTTGGGAGCTGCTGCTGCCACGCGCCAAACCCTCCCAGGCAGCGCCGCCCGGCCCTTATGTTTGGCACAGACAGGAGACAACCGCCGGTTCTGTTTTGAGATACTCGTTTACACACAGCGCCGGCAGCAAAGGGCCCGCCAATCCCCGCGTCTTAGCTTGCTCAGCAGTGCGCGGGTGTGCACGGGGCATCACCCCCGGAGTGCTCCCAACTATAGCCTTGCGTTGTGAAGACGCTTGCAGCGACTCCCAAACCGCAACAACACCTGTCGGCGCCCCGCCCCTCAGCTGCAGTACCTCCAGCACAGCTGTCTACACCGTGCGCCTGCGTGTTGCCGTACGTGGGTCGGCGTAACGTGTGCACGCAAACCCTCCTCCCCTTGCAACACACATGACGCCGTAGGTGCACTTTGGACAGCCACGGCTGCCGCCACCTGAGCCGCACCGGCTCCAACCACGGCTGGCGAACAGTGGGCCACTTCACCCACCCTCCTAGCCACCCACAGCTCGTCCCACCAAAGCACGCGAGGCGCACATTCAGCCCCAACGCCGACCCACATGCTAGACCCGGGGACCACACATGCGGTGCCCCAGGGGCGCCTCGCTCGTGCGCTCGGGGGGAAAGCGAAGGCGCCGTCGGCACTCGCCGCTGCGGATGCACCTGTGTACCTGTGCCGTACGGTTCCTCGGACGAGACCCACGGGTCGCCGTCGCCGCACAACGCAGTGGGGGGTCTGCCTTTCGAAACCCCTTGCCCCCCGTTGCCCCGCATGCGCACTGTACTTTAGTAGCGTGTGCCCGCCAAGCCAAGCCCGGCGCGCCCCGCCAGCCGGTCCGCTCAGACCGTAGCTCCCGAAAGGCGCTCTGTCGTTACCCCAAGGGAGGCGACCCGGCAGACACGCAGCCCGGCGCGCTACCGGTCACCGAGCACGGCAGCCCCACCCGCCAGCGGGCTCGGCACGCGAGCAACTAGTCCCGATCTATCGCCAGCCAGCCGCCAGCCTACAGCAACTGCCCCGGCCGTGCCGCCGCCATTAGGGGCGCAAGAGGCGACCCCCTGCATGCCATACCGGAGGGGAGGTACTCCAACCCCTCGTTGCCACTACCTCCGGACCGCTGGACACGACAAGCAGAACAGCGTTAGCCTCTCTCGCTGCGAGCTCCAAGCCTCGCCGCCGGTCCAGCCATCGGCCAGCAGCCAGCGGCACCGAGCACCGAGCCCCAGGCCGCGGCGGCTAGTCCAGCCCCTTGTTGCCCTTCTTGAGCGCATCTAGCCGCGCCCGCACCTCCGCGGGCATGTCCTCGTCATCCTCCGCGTCGAAGTCCGAGGGCGGCCGCTTGCGACTGCCGCTGCTGGGGCCTGGGCCCGGGCCTGGCCCGCCCAAATCCTCTGGCGGCGCGCCGCCCGCACCCGCCCCCTGCCCCCACGTGGTCCGGTTCTCCTCCAGCTTGGCACCGTCCTCCTCGTCGAGCGGGGTGTTCCACCACACGGGCCCGCCGAACCTGCGGAGGGCAGAGGCCAGAGTGGGTGACAGGGTGTGAGCGGGAGGCAGGGCGGGTGTGAGCGGGAGGCAGGGAGCAAAGAGTCGCCGGACTGGGGCTGAAGCAGTGTGTATGCGTTGGCAGTGGGCGCCAGCACGTGCGCGTCCCAAGGCACCTGGGCCATCTATACATGCCCGAGTGCTCGACCCCTCCTTCCACACGCCCCTTCGCATCCGCGGATCAAGTTGCTACTTGGCGGTGGCTGCCGTCGCCGCCCTCCCGCAGAACCCCCCTCCCCCCGGGCCCGCAGCGCCAGCAGGACACCTACTTTCCGTCTCCCGACGCGCACGAGATGCAGCCGGTCTGAACGTCGGCCGTGATGCGCTGCTGCTTGGCGCGCGCCCGGAGGGGCACGCGACAGTGGCTGGTGGTCCCGAAGTTGTGGTTGCCCTTCTGGATGGCGAGCATGGAGCACAGGATCTCGTAGCCCGGCTTGCGCCACTTTGCGATGAGCGCCCCGTCAGCCACCTTCTCCCGTACCAGCCAGTCGAACTGCGGACGGGGAGCGGGGAAGGACCGTGCGGGGTCGGGGAAACGGTTGAGGAGGAAGTTCGTTGAAGCCTGAATCGAGACAGGCGGGCCGCTGAGTCCTTTCATTGTTGCCCAAACCCACGGAGCAGTCTTGCAAGGCACGCGGCGAACCACCCGGCACGCGAACCTGTACCCCAAACCTGAGCCACGCCCAGCACATGCAGCCAATCACTCCCGCCCCAAATCTAACGTGCGTCCCTTCCCCTCCCCGAGCGCACGCACCAGCTCTCTGGACAGCACTTTGCGCTGGTACATGAGATCGAAAATGAAGCGGTTCTTCTCCCAGTGGAGGCGGTGGATTTTCCATGTGAGCTCCGTCTTGCGCTTGCCCTCGTGCTCCTCGTTCACTGCCTCCTTGAGCTGCTGCTCAAAATCCTCAATGACCTCCTCTATCAGCTCCCAGCCCTCTGGCGGCTTCTTGCCCTTGAGCTTTCGTTTCAGGGACATGGTGCCGTGTGCGCTAGAAAGGTGTTAACGGTGTTCAACCAGCACCCCGGCCACCCAGCGACCCAGCAACACCGTCTCAGTATTCTCAATCGCTATCTTAATCGCTCGGAAAACAGACGGATAACAGTGGCTAGCGCGACGCTATCGAGGAGCGGGTCAATGACGTCGGTCAGTTGGTCGTTGCACGAGCCAGCCGTTGTGCAAAACCCTCGTCGCCATGCCGTTTCCGCGAGCAGAAGTGGACGTAAACGACTTCTGACTATCTGACATATCTTTTAACAGACATTGACTGTCAAGCTTCCTGCCGCTCCGTTTGTTCGAGACAGCAGGGCAGACGACAATCGCAGTGAGGCCGTGATAGCCCTAACGTGAACCAATGCTCAGTGGTTGCACAACAAGGAAGACTGGGCAACGTTAACGCACCGGGCCGCTCGGGGGCCGAGCCGTGGACGGACCGAGACGTCGACATGTCGAAGATGTCTGCGCAGGCAGGTTTGCGCCAATGCGACTAGACGAGGATCATTGCCGGCCCGCTTGGGCCAGGCCCAAGATGCCACGTTGGCCTAATCGTTGGCACAGATTTTTGCCTCGGCGAGCTTTTCGAAAGCGCTCCATCGCTGCTGAATTTATGTACATAGCGGCGCCAGTGTCTTGCCGACCCGCGGACCTAGACTCGGCAGCCCTGGGCGACCCAACCGTCTGCCCGACCCTTTGCTGCGCTTCCCTTTTGGACGCGACAGGAGCGCGAGCAGTACAAGGAGAAGATGCGCGCCGCGGGGCGACGCGCGCTGGAGGACTTCCGGAAACAAAAAATCGAGCGTGCGGCGGGGGCCGGCGGGCCCGCTTCCGCTGGGCTCGTCTCTGGCTCTGGCCAAGGCGGAGCGGCGGCGCCGCCACTGCCGTCGGTCGAGCTGGTCACCTTCCGAGTGCACACCCAACCCGCAGCCGTGGAAATGGGCCGGACTCGGCCGCCCGAGTCCGCCGAGGTGCGGCTGTGGTCTCGATTCGTCAGTGATAACCACTGGCTGGGCTTATGGGTGGGACACGGGCGGGAGGGCTCCTGACGCGTGAGGGCTTCTCGCCGGGGCGTTTGCGCCTAGAGTGGGCGCCAATGAGGGCAAGAGGCTGGCCACCCCGGCAGCATAGGTGCCCGCGCCCGGGGCCCCGCGGACCAACATTGGCGCACAGGCCCTGGCCAGCTGCGGAGAGCGCGACCCGCCGCCCGCCACCAAAGTATTCATCGCAGCCACCCTGGCCGCTCCACACACGTACACGCTCCTACCACTGACCCGTTTCCGCTCCCTTCACATCAAAACTGTCCTCGATTGCCCCCCTCTCCCGCAGCTGCGGCTGCTGGCCCCAACGCTGTCCAGTACGTCGCTGGGGTCTCTCCCGCCCGGCAGCGCATGCCTCCCGCAGCCGCAGCTGACGCGACCCTCTTACGCCTCGTCCTCCTCCGCGGCCTCCGTCTGTGCCACCACCAGCGTCGGTAGCCTTGGCAGCACCGCCACCGGGTACAGCGCCGCGCCCCTCTACTCCGCAGCCGCCGGCGGAGGCGGCCTAGGGGGCGGCAGCAGCGCGGGGCACAGCCCGCCGCCCAGCCAATCGGCGGCGGCGCTCACGGCGGAGGATGAGGAGGAGCGCTTGGCAGGCTTTACGGCGGGCCGGGGGCGAGGCGGAGTCGGTGCCGTTGTCAGCGGGGGCGGCGGCGGCGACACGGCCATGGTGGATATGCTGCTGGGGCAGGTGCGCGACTCGGGGCGTGTGCTGCACACCCGTCCAGCACACGTGACGCAGCGTAGGGAGGCGCTCCCGGTGTAGACCCCGGGGTGGGGGACATGAAGAGGACGTAACCGAGGGCATGATTGTGGGGGACAGCAGGCATGCGTGTGTCGCCTAATGGGGCGGGGCGGGGAGCCAAACACCCGTAGTCGCCTGCCAGGTCATGCAGCCCCGGCTTTTTGGGCCGCCTGGTTTGGGGGCCTCTGCGCGTTGACGGGCAGACGGCGCGGCTAACGTGCACCTGGCGGTGCGGAGGGACGGCGGGACGCGGGCGCGTGGGGCGCTCCAGCGCAGTGCGTTCCCCGCTGCCGTGCCCTGCGGTGCCGTGCGGTGTGCGGGAGGAGCGATGCACCGTCGCGCGTGGAAAGGGCGCACACGTGCCCGGCCCGTCGCAAGCCTCCCAGCCTTTACCTGCCGATAACATTGGCCACTCCGGCTGTGAGGTCCGTCCGGCGCGGGACAGCTGCCCAGCGCCTTCCGTCAGGGAAATGCCTTAAGTCCATGTCCGTGTTGCCTGGGGCCCGTCTGCTCGTATATCTCGCCCGCCATGCCCTGTACTTGGCGCCCTGCTGGAAACATCACACCCTCGGGTGTGTATGTCCGTAGAGGCTGCCTTCCCCGTTTCTGGTTCTCTTTTTTTCCTCTGACGCCCTCCTCCGGCGCGGACTGGGTCGGTCGCAGGTGGAGGCTCTCATGCGCGACAAGGCGGCCCTGGCCTCGGAGAACGCGGCGCTGCGGCAGCAGGTGGAGCAGCTGACGGAGCTTGTGGGCTGGTTGTCCCTGGAGCGAGGGGAGCAGGATGGGGAGGAGGAGGAGTTGGAGGGCGGAGAGCGTTTGCAGGACACCGCGGGGGGCTTTCAGCTGCCTGGATATGGGCTCGAGGCGGCGGCGGCGGAGGAGGAGGAGCGGGAGCGGAACGCGGTGGGGGACACAACCAGCAGCAGCCGAGCCGGCAGCATGTGGCCGGTCAGACCAAACACGGCGGCCGCTGGAGAATGGTGTACTACTGCTGGTGGTGGTGGTGGTGGTGGTGGTGCTACTGCGGCTGCCTGCGGAGTCGTGGATCCGTCGGTGGAGGGGGCGCGGGGCGACGGCCTGACAGACGGGCTTGGCGCCCGCGGGGTGGATGCGGGCGGCAATCGCGGCTGGGAGGGCGTGCCAGAGAGCAGGGGAGGCACGGGCGGCGTTGCAGGGTGTGCGAGCGGGAGCGACGAGCTCCAGGGCGGCGCGGGCGTGCGGCAGGGGCGGGAAGGGCTCGGATCGGATCCGCTGACCGACCACGGAAGCGGGGCGGTGGCGATGCCTGCTGGGGTCGGCGACGGGTTAGTGCGGGATGAGGGGTTGCGCGGGGCCGGGGACTAAGGGGCCTGAGGACCAGGTCTGCTGCGCATTGTACTTGCACCGCGCGCATGTCCCCGCAATGTCACACTCTTATCCGGTTTAAGCACACCAGTCGTGACCAACAGATGACCCTAGTGCCAAGGATGGAAGCCAAAATGCTGTAAGCTATTCAGCACAGCACAGAGAAGCATGACTTCATGCCAAGCCCGCCCCAATTCTTTGATTCTTACAGCACCATAGTGCTAGCTGTATAGCTCTGGATGAGGTGCCAATACATATGGCGCAGCAAGTGTACGGCAAGGCGGTTGTGTGTGTATTCTTGTCGCACTCGTGGCACAGAACCAGAAAGGCCTACAATATATTTTGCTTCATACGTCGAAATATTTTGGGTCCTGGAGTAGCCTGCGATACCGCTGCAGCCCCGGCACAACTATGCTATCGGCAACCATGATGCCCCACTTGGCAGTGAGTCTCTGATATAAAGCTGTCTACGGGCGACTTGGCGACAAGGCTTGCAAGCCGCGGAGCTAGGTGCTTGGAGCTGGGCCGAGGCCCGGGGACCCAAGAAGGTAGGTGCGAGATATAAGGTTATGGAGGGAGTTGCAATAAGCGGCTTGAGGCGCTAGGGAACTGGTGCTCGGTGAGGGAGTTACTCTGTTCTGGCTACTGCCCTTCTGGCTACGCCCGCCAAAGCTTGCTCCGAATTTCCCCGCGCGCCTTTTTATGATGCTCATGTTTGTGCATGTCGTTGTAAGCGTATTATTGGGCCTTGGTCTCGCCATGCCACGTTGTTACTGCAGCAGGACTGGCCCGAGCAGCGTTGCCACCAAATTACAATGGTCAGGCGAGGAGGCAAAAAGAGCGGCGGCAAGCCGAACGGGGCGGGGGCCGACGGGCGGGCTGGACGCTCGCACGAATCGTCCGACCGTCGGCCGTTGCGGTTCTGGCAGCCCTTTAACGACTGGTGAGGATTCAGGCATGTATCTTTGTCGCTCGCGCCCGGCACTCTGCTGAATTCTTGCTGCTTGGGAAGGACATGTCGGAGCCACGCCCAAACATGCCGGTTTCGTGTTCGCAGGTGGCGCGCGGAGCTGGAGCGCCAGGGCCGGCGACCGAACGCCCAGGAGATTGCCGGCTGGTACAATCGACACGCCGCCGAGACATGGAAGGAGCAGGCGCCGTCGATACAAGAGACGCGCGTACACGCCAAGTGCCTGCGCAGCCTGCCGCTCGTCCGCGATTATTTCCGCAAGTGAGTCCGCACGCCTCCCCTCGAACCCCGCCTCCGCCCCCGGTCTCTATGAGCCTCTCTTCCTGTACGGATTGCCAGTGCCGCGCACCGCACCCCACCGCAACGCGTGTCCGCCACCGCCCTTGACCTGACCGTGCCGCCGCCCCGTCCACCCCGGCCGCGCTCTCCGCCCTGTCCTGCAGCTACCGAGCCAAGAAGCGATCCGGCAACGAGCGGGTGGGTCCTCCTGCGGCGCACACGCGTCATGGCTTGGACATGGTTTATGCACACTAGCACAGTTGCGACGGGGGCGAAGCGGGCCTCCTTGCGGCTTTGCTGGGCGTATGGTACCTGTGGCGTGCCCACAGCCAGGATGCGGCACGACACACTATCACACGACACGACACACGGTATCACACTATGTGCCACCATTGACGACAACACACACGCAGTGCCTGTGCCAGTGGAGCAGTTGCGCGAGCCGCGCAGCCCCCTCGCCCCACCGCCTCCGCGCCGGCTAACCCCGCTTCCCGCCCTGCCTTCCCCTTGCCTTCCCCTCCACGGCTGTGTTGTGCAGCCGGGCAGCTGCGCCCTGACGTCGGCCCTCGAGTACCGGGACGAACGCGGCGACTCGGACCCAGATGCCGACCCAGATCCGGACTACACCCCCGCCTCCGGCCGCTCGCTGCCCCCGCCGCTGCACCACCCGCTGCTCCACGCCCACGCCTTTGGGGCTCGGGCCCGCGGCGGCGCTGGCGACGATGACGACGACGACGGCGACGATGAAGACATGGGCCCGGGCGGCGACCCAGAGGACGATGAGGACGAAGAGGACGACGACGACGCCGTCGCGGTTGCGGGCCTGAAGCAGCTGGCGAACCTCCGGCACGCGGGCAGCCCCGCTGCGCCGGAGGATGCCGAGGTGGGCAGCGCCATGGCCACAGAGGAGGACCACGACAGTGAGCTAAAGGCGGGAGGCTGGGCGCGCCGCGGCGGCGGCGCCGGGGCGGGCGCCGCCCGGCCGCTGCCCGCCGACGTCGATCTCGGCTTGCTGCAAGCTCAGCCGTCCCTGCCGGGGCTGGCCGCGGTCCTGGGACCGTCGGCAGCGGCGCTCTGGACGGCGGCCGCCACCGCGCCGCCGCCGCCTGCGGTCGCGGCAGCCCTCGGGCTGGACCCGGCGGCGGCGGCCGCGGCGTCGCCGCAGCTCCTTGCGCAGGTGACGCTGCAGCATCTGCACCAGCGCGTGACCTTTGCATCCCTGGCCCAGAACTTGGGGCTGGGCCGGGGCAGCCCCCTGGCCCTGCAGGTGCTGTCGCAGCAGCAGCAGGCAATGGCTGCCGGGCCACCGCTGCCGTCGCTGCTGGCGGAGCGACGTGGGTCAGCAGCCCGGGAGGATGGCGAGTCCGAGGGCGGGCGAAGCGGGGAACTAGGGCGGACGGAGGCGCACGCGGAGGAGGACGGCGAGGCTGAGGGCCGCCAACGTGGTGATGGCGGCTGGGGGAGCCGGCGTCGCCGGCGCGGCGGCGGCTTCGTGGGCGCGGGCGCAGGGGCGGCCGGCGGCCGGCTCTCGCCAGAGGAGCAGGAGGGCGCGGAGGTGGGGGAGGGCGACGACGACAACGACGGCCCGGCGCCGCTGCCGGACCCTCGGTTGGTGCCCAAGCGCCGGCGGACGGGCGGCGTTGTGCGGCGGCGGTACGGCGGCGACGAGGAGGCGGGCGCGGCGGCTGCCCGCCACCACCCGGCCGGCGGCGACGCGCTCGCCGCGTCTCGGGACGAAGAGCCGAGCTGTTCGGGGCGCTGGCCCTCGATGGCGGCCAGGGCGCCAGGCGGCGGTCTGCCGTCCTGGCGGTCTCCGCGCAGCAGCGTCTCGCCGCAGCCACAGTCGCCGACAGCGCCCGATGGCAGCTGGTTGCCGGGCCCGCGCGGCCGCGGCGCCGGCACCGGCGCCGGCACTGCAGGGCCCGCGCGGTATGGATCCGATTCCTTAATGCGAGCCGCCCCGCTGTTCACGTCGGAGCGGGCGGACGAGGCGAATCTGCCCCGGGACGGCGGCGGCATTCCCCGACAAGGCGACGGCCTCGCCCTGCCGCCACCGCCCCTACTGGCGCTCCTGCCCCCGCCGCGGCCGCTCGACCTCACGTCACTGTCGTTGCCGACAGCGCAACCGCTGCTGCTGCCGCCGCAGCCGCAGCCGCCCGTGCTTCCTGAGCTGCTGCTGCCGCGCGAGGCGCTGGCGGGCCTCAGCCGCGAGGCGCTGGTGGAGCGCGTGGTGGCCCTGCAGGAGCACCTGCGAGCCGTGTGGGACGCGCAGCGGCTGCGTGCCGCCCAGCTGCAGCGCCTGGCGACGCCGCCGCGGGAGGAGCGCCAGCAGCTCGCCTCGCCGTCGCCCGTCGTCGGCCGGGCGACGGAGCCCGCCGAAGCAGCCGCGGAGAAGCGCAGCTGGCAGGCAGCGGCGGCGGCGGCGACGCTGTCGGAGCCGGGCGAGGGGGCTATCGCGCGCCTGGCACCTCAGTCCGAGTCGCCCCCGGCGGGTGCGGGGATAGTCAAGCAGGAGGTGGCGCTGCAGGATGCAACCAGGCTGCGGCCGCCGGGCTCGGACGTCCCCGCCCACCTGGCGGCGGCGCCGTTGGGCCGCGGCGGGGCGGGGCCGCAGCCGGCGGCGGCCGGAACGGCCGGGCCGCCGTGCGACGTCGAGGAGGCGGGCAGCAGCGGCGGCGCGGGCAGTGATGGGGTGGGGGCCGGCGGGGGCAAGGAGGGCGCAGTTCTGTCGCTGACTGGGTGCGACGCGATGGGCAGCGGCGACCACGGCGGCAGCCCAGTGGGCCCGGCCTCCACAGACGGGGACAGCCGCCTGCCGGACCTGGCCTCATTGGCGGAGGCGGCAGAGGCGGAGGCGGCCATGCACTGAGGAGGGGTTTGCCTTTGCCGCTGGGGTTGCCTGCCCGGCTGCGTGGCCCTGGGGCCATCGGACGCATTGGGCGGCTGTGGGCCACCTGCACCTGCCTGCTGGGAGGCTTGAGGCCGTGAGCAGTGCAGAGAGCGAAGGGGCGTGACGGGCTGGTTGCCGATGCACAGGGCCTGCCCTGCGGCCCGCGCGCTGAAGGGCAGTCGCTGCTGGTGGTCCCGCGGCTTGGGGAGGGGGTGCGGCTCGCCCATAGGCCGGCGCCGCGGAGGGGAGGAAGGGAGTGCTGTGACGGCGCCCAGGTGCGCTGCGGGGCTGTGTTCGTTACGGCGGGGTGCGTTGGTGCGTTGGTGCGGGGTGCGCGATGCCGTCGTGGCGGGGGCACGGGGCATGCTGCCGACTGACGACTAACGACCGGCGCAGCGGGCGGCAGGACCTCGCCCTGGAGGCGCTGGGTCCGTTTGACCCTGGGCGCTCCCCGTGCGGGTGCGCCCGACCGAACGTACGCGTGCCCGTCCGCGGTGGGCTGGGCCTGTGTGTTCTTTCTCTCCGTTCCTTTCCGCTCCCTGCACACGAGTGACTGCGACTGTACTTGGCCTGACTGCCGCGACCGGGGTGCAACGCAAGACAGCCCGGTCCGGTGCCCTGCCAGGCCCAGCGGCGGCACGCGGGTGGCCGGTGTGGCAGGTAGCTGCTGTATGGGGGGGTACCAGCTGTGAGGGAGAGGGGGCGTCAAGTCGCTGGGAGCCCCGCTACGGTACGGTACGCACCGCCGGGTGGGACGAGATTGCGCCCCGCCCGATTGCGCCCGATTGCGCCCGATTGCGGTGCCGGCCCAGGGCTGTTGAGGTGTGCCGCACCGCGCGAAGAGGGCCCGGCTCCCAGATTTTGGCCCCCTGACTGGAGTACGGCTCGCCCACTGGTACGCAGAGTGGCGCGTGACAGCGCGACGCACTCGGCAGTCGCCGACACGTCTTTCTTTCCCTTTTTTTGCTTCTCAGTGGCTCCTGCGGAGGAGTGGCTGCCGCGGCGTTGCTGTGGGCGGTGGTGGGGCCGTGCTTTTCTGCCGCCACCGCCGCGCTCCCATGGGCCTCTTTGCTTTGCGCAGCGATGCGCCAGCGGCCCCGCGACGGCTTTGCGTGGTGCTGGCTACGTGGCTACACGTAGGTGGCTAGATGCTTTCCAATGCCGGCCCCTCCGCCACCGGTCAGCGGGTTGGCGGGCACGGCGGCCCCTCCGCCGGGCGCGTGTCGCGGACGTGCGGGCCTGGGGCCATGTCTCCCAGACACCCGACCTCTATTAGGGTGGGCGCGTTCTTCTGTACGCTTCGCGGCCGCGATGCCGCGGCAGGTTGTTGTGCGGTGAATGGTGTGGGTGTGGCTGGCGACCCGGGGGTATCTTTGGCCGACTGGGGAACCCCTCCTGCCAACCCGCGCAGCCCTCTGCCGGACGGACGGCTCTGAGGGCTCCACGGACGCCTGGTACATAGCTTTAGCGGTTGATTGATGACGATGGAGTGGCTGAGTTACTGACGGACTGACCGGTCCATGTACCCATGGACTCGCCGTACCATAACTAACCCGGTTCCTTGAGGTTTAGGTAGACGTCAAGTAGATTACAGGCATCAATGCGGAGGGGACCTGGCGGGATTCAGTGCGGACTCTTGGGGTCTCGGGGACAGCTTTGTCCGCCACGTCACCGCAAGTGTAATGTAGCCCCGCACCCCCTTGCGCTGGAGCTCTCAGCCCATCAAGGGCCGCGCCGCCCTGGCGCTGCACGGACGGGGCTCGCCGGCGGCCCTCTGCTCTTGTGTGCGGCACCCGGGGCACCGCACAGGCAGGCAGAGTACAGGCAGGCAGGCAGAGTACAGGCTTCCCAGTTAGCGGTTGCAGGCCACACGAGCCGGCACAGGCGGCTACGCGGCTCCATGCAAACACACCACATCGCAGTGCAGGGCCCTGAACGTGGGCGTGTGCATGCAGCGGGCGCTGAGCGGGCGAGGCTCCAGGCCGCTGCCACCCCGTGCAGCCAGGGAGGGAGGGAGGCGCCGTCACGCCGAACCACCCGCCACCCCGTACGCACGCGTGCCGCAAGCATCGGTGGCCCCACCCCGGGGCGCCCGCCGCCCAACGCTGCAACGCACCCCCCTCTGCAGCAGCAGCAGCACGGCACAGCAACACAAACGCCCCGTGCACGGCAGACTACACGAACGCCAGCAGCACACCATGTCCGCGTCGAGCCGTCGGGCCACTGCCTGGCGCCGTGGGGCTGCCTCGGACCACAGCTGCTAGTGCGCTTGACCTCTTAAGCGCCTTCACTGTTGTATTGACCGCTGCACATCGTCAAATCAGTCCGCCCCCGGGTTCTTCGGTCTCAGGCCCGAAGCCGCACACCGACTCCGCCTCCGCATCACGCGGCGGCCGTATACAGGTCCGCCAGGGTCTGCGCCAGCCGCTGGGACTCCAGCACGCACGCGCCCGCGTCGGAGCCCGCCGCCGCCGGCAGCTCCCGGACCGCCGCCGCCAGGCCGTTGACCGCCGCCACCAGCGCCTCCCGCTCCGTCCCCGCCACCAGCGCCAGCCGCACCGGCTGCTGCTTCACCGCCGCCGCCGCCAGCCGCAGCGCCGCCAGCGCCGCCGCATGCAGCGGCAGCCGCCCCAGCCCGCCGGAGGGCGCCGCCGCCGGCCCGCCGTCGCCGCCACTGCCGGCGTCCCGCCCAGTGCCGTTGCCAACGCGCTGCTGCAGGGAGGCCGCGAGGAACTGCAGCGCGGGCGTGACGAGCGACGGCCGCTCCGTCAGCAGCTGCAGAACAGGGCCCTGCGCCGCGCCAACGGCGCCGCCTCCGCCGCCAGGGACTGGCCCTGCTCCCGCGGCGGCAGAGGCGGCTTCCGCCTCCGCGGCCTCTATGCCCAGCTCCACGCCGCACAGCGCCGCCGCCGCCGGCAGCCGCTGCATCAGATCCGCTGGCACCGCGCCCTCCCCTCCTCCTCCTGCGCCGCCGCCGCCACCCCCGCCGGGCTCTGCCAGCGCCGCGGCGCACAGCCGCACGCAGCTGTAGCGCTGCAGCCGCGCCGCGGGCGCGCCGGCGCTGGCGGCGTCGCCCAGCGGCAGCCCCAGCAGCTGCGGCTGCAGGACGCGCAGCAGCGGCCCCGCGCCTCCCAGCTCCCCCACGCCGCGGGCCGCGGCGTCGACCAGCTCCCGCTGCCGCTGCGGCGGCGCCGTCAGGTCGCCTCCGTCGGGCGCCAGCACGGCCTGGCCATGCTGCGGCCCGAACAGCAGCGTGAGGAGCCAGCTGGCGGCAAGGGCGGGGTCGGGCGAGTCGCGCAGGCGGGCCAGCGCCACGCTCAGAAGCCGCAGCGATAGGCGGGGCGGCAGCGCGGTGGAGGAGAGGGCGGCGGCCAGCGGCTTGAGCAGCGGCGCGCCTAGCGGGCCTGGAGGACGGGCGGGCGAGCAGCGGGAGGGGAGGGCGGGGATTGTGGGTTCCGGTGGCGCGGGGTAGGTTGGGTAGGTTGGGTAGGTTGGGTGCCCGGTGCCTCGGACGGTACAAGGAGGAGTACGTTATGTATGCGTAATGGTACAAGGAGGAGTGTGTGTGTGTTGAAAAGGAAAACGCATACGACGAGCGTAAGCGCGAAAGTGATGGCGTCGGTGTAGGACCCAGCTCCCGAGGCAGTCGAAGGGGCGATGTCTCTGCATGTTAGTTCGGCGGCGACCACCACCGTAGCCCCCGATGCGGCCCAGAATTCTCTCTGGGGTGACCCTATGCAATGCCGTGTTGGAATGCGCTTAGTCTACTCTACGTGCGTCGCATGCGGGCTGGTGCATGTCTCCCGGCTCCCCGCCCACCCAGCCCCCCCCGACCCGCTGAATACCGTTGTCTCACCTAAGAGCACCGGGAAAGCAAGCCGCGCCAGGCGGAGCGGCGGAAAAGGGAGGGGGAGGGGCACAGCGAGGAATGTCAGAGTGTGTGTGTGGCCGCGGCAGGCCCCGGGAGTCGTGTCGGGCGCCGCCTGTGAGGGCCCCTCTGCCTCGGCCGCCGCCCTGATCCCCCCTGAGCACCACAAGCGGCCAGCCGG
>LSYV01000096.1:270826-300192 GCA_001584585.1 Gonium pectorale | reverse complement strand
CCCGGCTTCAGCGGCGCCCTCCCCGGCCTCCGCCTGCGGCGCGGAGTCCTGCGCCCCTTCACCGCGCCCCTCCGTCGCTTCCACCCGCCGCCGTTTGACAGGCCGCTCCGCTGCAGGTGAGGCGCCGCCCGTCACTCCGGGGCTGGGCGGGGCCTCCTGCAGCGGCCCGGTAACCTCCGAGCCCGCCGCGGCGCCGCCCCGCCGGCTCTCCGCCACGTCGCCGCCAGACTGTTGGGACGCTTGCCGGCTGACGCCGTGGGGGGCGGTGGCCGCCGCCGCGTGGTCCGGTCCGCCTCCTTTGCTCTCACCCACCACGCCGCCGCCGCAGGCGCTGCTTCGCGGCATCCCGGCTGAAACCGCCGCCGCTGCCGCTGCGACCGCTGTAAGGGGCCCCGCAGCCGCGGAGTCCTTGGCGGCGGCGGCGGTCGTAAGCATTCCAGAGGGCGTCGGGGTCCCGGCGGGCTCCTGTCGGTGTCGGTGCATAGGGTTTGACGGGGAGGGCATTGGAAGCAGCAAGGGGGCACAACTGAAACGCCCCACGAAGATAGTCATGGGCAGTTGTGTCCAGCACTAATACGGTGCCACCGTGCGCGCAGCCCCACCCGGACGGGTGCCTCGCCAATTGCGCCATCGGCGTATTTGGCCCGTGCGGGTCCGATCGCCCCCGCGCCGCCAACGTTCCGTGTCCCCCGCAGTCTCCCGCGCTCTCCTTCCGGCCAGGTCCCGTCAGCTGGTGCTCGCAGCGCCGCAACGTGCTCCCCCGACTCCCGCCCCGCCGAACCTGGCCCTCCCCGTTTGCGCGCCTGGCCACTCCCCCTCCCCTCCCCCTCCTCTCCCCCCTCTCCAGAACCCTGTCAGCTGCACCCACCCGCAACTTGCGCGCCGCTAGCGAGCTGCGCGGGAAGTCGCACAGCCGCTGCTCCTCCGACCCCGCCGGGCTGGCGGCACGGGAGCCGTGCGACACCGTCGCGCCCGCCTGCGCAGCTGGCCGGGCCGTCGTCGCCCCCGCCCTTGTCGCCTCTGACGCCGGCGCCGCCGGATCGAGTTTACCAACCTTCAGCTTGATGCGGCGGTCCCCTGCCCCCACCCCCGCCCTAGCGGGTAGAGGCGGCAAGCCCAGGTCCCGAGCGGCACGCGCCGCACCCGCCGCATCAGGGGCGGCCGGGGGAAGCGGAGTCTTCCCGGTCGCTGCCGCCGCCGAGGCACCGCCGCCACCAGTCATGGTGGCGGTGCCGCTGCTGGGCGCGGTGGCGGCGCTTGCCGCCTTCCCCCCGCCGTCGCGCGCCGGCGGCTGCAGCTTGCGCCGCTTGGCGGGCTGACCCGTGGGTCGTTCCCCCCGCCCGGTTGCCTCCGTCCCCTGGCTCGGCGCGGGCTCGTGCCCGCCGCCGCTGGCCCGGTCGGGCACATGGAGCGCACCCCCTGCGGACGTCGACGGCGGCGGCGGCGCAGGCGCCCGGCCTCCTCCATCCTCCGCCGCGCCCCCGCCGCTGAGGGAGGTCCTCCGGGAGCCCGCTGCCGCCGCTGCCGTGGCCGCTGCCGCACCTCCTCCCTGCCCCGCTTCCTGCGGGCCTGGCGTGCTGCGGCTGGGCGGCGGCCGGCTGCCAGTGCGGGCAGCGCCCTGCTTGCGGCCCCCGCCCCCGTCACCGCTGCTCCGCCTGCTCCCCTCGCTTGGCCCAGACAGGGAGCCGGTGGGGTTAGGGTGCGGGGGCTGGCCCGAGACGGGCGGCGGCAGGACCGCGGGTTGCCCCTCGGCGGGCGGCTTAGGGCCAAAGTGCAGAAAGTTGACCCCAATGGAGACCTCCCCCTTGTCGCCGTCGTCGTACTGCACCTGTGCGACAAGATGTACGGCGCAAGACACCACATTTGAAAGGAATGCGGGGGTTCTCTCCTGTACGGCAGGGCGTGATGTAGCTGATGGGCGGGCGCTCGCGACCCGCGGCACACCGCGATCCGCTCCCGGTCGCCAGGTTGGAGGCGTGGATCCGGGGTGCGCACCAGGACTGCCCCGCCTGCTTGCGCATACCGGTAGCTGACGCCTGCGGACTGTGCGCCTTCCTCGTCCTTGCACGACAAAATGATCGTCCCCATGACTGCGCTACCAGGACTTACCTCGCTGGGACTCAGCCAGCAAGCACGCCCGCTACGCCTGCCCGCACCCCCGCCCTCTCACCTTGAGGACGCGCCTCTTGACGTCCACCGCCGCCACCCGGCCGGCGAACCACTTGCCGAAGCGCTGCTCGCCGGCCTTTCCCCTGACGCCCGTCGGCTCATTCCACCAAAACACCTGCACGCGGGACGACCCAGTCGGGGGCTTGCGGCATTGTACAGCAACAAGGCCCGGAGGCGGGAGGCGGTGCATCCACACGGAGGCAGCGTGGCCGCACACCAATCGCGTGACAGCGAAACCAAGCTGGCCGGGGCGGCAGGAGGCTTGCCCAAAAGGCCGGGACGCGGGCCAGGGCACGCAGCCGCATATCGCCGCCCAGATGCACCGGGCAGAGGGCGCACGTGGCACGCCCGCTGCTCAGCTGCGTCTCCATGTGCACCCCGTCCGGTCCGCCCCCCGCCCTGCCCCGCGGCCCTGCGGCCCCTCGGCCCCTTCGCACCTGCACCCGCTGGTCGAGCAGGGCACTGGTGCTGGTACGGCCGTCAGGCCCGGGGCGGTGGTACAGCTCCAGTTGGGCCTTGAGCCAGGACCAGTAGGACACCTGGGGAAGGGCGGTGAGGCGCGGTGCGGGCGGGGCGCGGGTGAGAGCGCGTGACAGCGAGGGTTTTGGGGGCAGACGGCACTGCCGGGCACGTAGCGGTGACGTGACGTGGCCTCGTGGCGTGAGCGGCAGAGACTCAAGCGCGGCGCTTCCCCACTTCTTGCACGCGCCCGGTTTCGGAGCAGCGCAGTCAGCCCAAAGCGCGGCGACGTTTGGAGCCACCCTGCGTCAGGAGACGGTGCAGCTGTATGGGCAGAGTGGGGGGAGTGCTAACTGGGCACTCGCGCACGTGGCAACCAGCATCCCCTCTGCTACACCCGCCATTGTGCCATGCCGCCAGCGGCCGCCCCCCCTCTCCCCACGCCACGGTCCCACCCTTCACCGAGCCACACGCTCCCCCGCACCACTACCCCCGCCCCCGGCCCAGCTCCGGGCCGCGCCCGCTCCTTGCGGTCGCGGCCACCACAAGCCAAGCTTGACGCTCTGGTATGAACGGGTCAACGATTCTCTGCTCGACGGTCATCAGTCAGCTTTTGCCCACGGACTGAGTAACCCCCGCCTCCCCCCCCCCGCTACACCTCATCGCCCCATGGCCCCCTTACGTCGTCACCTCACGGCCGTTGTCCCCGACTCGTGCCCCCCACACCCGTACCCCTCGCCCCACCACGCCCCCTCCCCACACCTCGCCCACGCTTCCGCCGCCATCCAGCACCACCAGGTCCTTCTTGACCAGCAGGTCCGCACTCTCCGGGCGCCGCAGCTCCGCCGGCTCCTTCCAGGGCCTGCCCTTGGCCGCCTCCGCCACGGCAGCGGGCGAGCTCGAGTGGCAGTGCACGTACCAGTCCTCCAGACTGAACTCGGGACCCGGGCCCGCGGCGGCCTTGCCCGGACGCCCAGCACCACCGCCACCGCCGCTGCCTCCGCTGCTGCTCCGGCCGCTGCGAAGCCGCTCACAGGCGCGGCAGTAGCATGCCTGGCGAGGCGTGGTGAGCGCCGGCGGAAGGGCGGGTGTAGGTAGGAGGCACAGCAGCGGAGCGTGCAGGGTCAGATGGGTGGAGAGCCGTGAGCTCTCCTGACAGCGAGGGAACAACGTGAAGGGCGAAGCCAGTGGCGAAAGGCCAGGTGGTGGGGCTTGGACCCACGGGGCGGCTAGGCCGAGACGCGGGCCCATCCCCGAGCAGCAGCGCCCCCAGCGCCTGCCTTCCGGCTCACCACAAACGTCCATACGGCATGGGCGCTGTGTCCCCCGAGCAGCTCGCCTTCTACGCCCGCGCATCTCAGCCGGGGCGCACGGGGGAGGTACACACGCTGGCCTCGCAGCAGCGCCGTGCCGCCCTCGTGGTCCTCGAAACGAGGCAGCTGCAGCAGGCAACATAAAGTTTCCCCAACAGTGGGCGCGCTGATTGAGAAGCCCGGGATTCGGAAACTTACCTCATGGCTGTTCAGCTTCATCTCCTACTCCTCTCCTGCTCATCTCTAATTCATAAGATGCTGTACGAGTGTTTCGCCTTACGGGGCCGTGCTGGCATTCGTGTTCTGCGTATGGCGCCACAGCAGCGCCCAGTGCGACAGTGCCAGTTTCATAAGAGGTGCGATGGATCGAGTAAGGACACAACCGCTCCAAGCTTAGGGGTCAGCTGTGAAGCGGACAGTGGAGCCAAAATGGCGGTTGGAAGCGGTTGCAATGTACGGTCCCTGGCCAAACTTTAGCCTAGCGACGCTTCCCTTCGCTGTATACTCCACCACCCTTCACCATGGCCTCCATGGCCAACGCCTTCTCGCTTCTGACGGGTGCCGAGCAGCAGCTGAACAAGAAAAAGAAGAACAAGAAGCCCACAGCGAACGGCAGCGCCCCTGCACCAGCACCTGCGGCGTCTGCCCCTGCTGCCCCAGCTGCTGCTCCAGTCAGCACCCCAGCACCGGCGAGCACTGATCTGGTCGTGGGGGTCAGCGAGGCCTGTGCTATCTTCGAGCGCGCCGCGCGTGAGGCCAAGACAGCGGCTGATAAGGTCAAGCTGTGGAAGGAATGGACCCGGCTGGTGAGTAGCTTTATTTTGGACCCCGGCATTAGCTACGTCACCCCCACACGCTCGTGTCCCTCGCGGTTCGTCCTTCGTTTGCAATGGACATGGCCATGTCGCGTTATGTTGGGCATGGCTAACCGAGAGTCCACGGCTGTCGACCGAGTACATGTCCGGGAAACTCTGTAGCAGATATCCCCATCTCTTGCCGTTTGCAGGCTAGCGACAAGAACTCGAAGCTGAAGTATGTCGATGCCGATGGTACCAACTTGGACTTCAAGCAGGTCGGTCCATGCGAACTGTGCGCATGCTGTTCAGCTCCGGCACGCTCGCTGCGCGCATGAGCGTTACTCGTGCATGATCGCTGACGCAGTGTTTGCTGCTCTACAGGTCATCCTCCGCTGCAAGGCGCTGGAGATCTGTGCGGAGAGCTGCATCTCCGCGCCGCTTAACTCCGACAAGGAGGCGCCGCTGGCGCAGATGCTTGCCTCGTTCCTGCCCAACGAGGGCGGGGCCTGCGCCGCGCTGGCGAACCTGCTAATCCGGCTGTCAAACTCGCTGGGCGGGGACGCCCCGACACGCTGGGCGCGGCGCAGCGCTCGGTCAACAGCTTGATGCAGGCGCTTAAGGACGCAGCGGGCCAGGACCCGGCGGAGGCCGACGCGGCCAACCCTGTGGCGGCCTGGCTGAACCGGGTGTCGCACCTCGAGAAGGAGATTGCGAGGCTGCAGACGCTCCTGCAGAAGCTTGGGGCTGCCAACAAGGGCGTGGTTACAAAGTGAGCGAGCCGGAGACGGGGAATCCACTAGCGCTGTTTGCGCCTTTGGCGCGCTCCTCTGCGGCACCCCGTCTTGATGGAGCGGAACTGGCATGCCGGGTAGCAGCTTGTCAATCACGCATCTGGTTCGTGCAGCGCGCTGAGACGTCCATTGGTCGCTGCGTGTCCTGGCAGGGAAACCGCGGCCACCGCCCGCCAGCTGGTAGTGCTGCAGGAGGAGCGCTTCGACATGCTGCAGCCGGAGGCGATCCCGGTGGCCAAGCCGCCCACGGGCTCCCTCGGCGCATGCCTGCGCAACATTGACGAGCTGAAGTCGCTCATCTCCACGCGCCTCAAGGTGTGAGCTGCTCCCGAATACCGTAGCGAGGCCCAGGTGCACGTGTTGGCATGGCGGGAAACACGCTGTTGTTCGTGAGAGCGCCAAGCCCCTAGCATCCTGTGCGTAGCCGCTGACCCCTTAGCTGGCCATGTCGACTTGATTTCTTGTGCTTGCCAGAGATACTTCTTTTGGTCACGGGCTGAGGGCTGGCTCTTGCTTTACGCTTGGCAGGACTCGGAGTCCAGGCCGGCGGGCCCTTCGGCTTCGGACGCCTCGGCACGGGCCGCACACGCGGCCAGCTTCAAGCGGGAAGAGGAGATTCTGGCGTCGCAGGCGCAGCAGGTCCGTTGACACCTGTTGGGATGTGGGTCGCGACGGTCAGGTTTGGAAAAGCACGCCAAGGCTGGGTTAGGGTAGGCGTCAGACCAAACCGTTTGAAGATTAAGGGTAAAGGGACTTTGGGCTACCCTTTCGGTGGTTGGTTGAGTATTGACTTTTCGTGACATCATGCTTATCGGCACACAACCCCGTGGTGCAGGTATCCAGCCAAATCCGCACGCTGGAGGCGCAGTTGCAGTCGCTGCGCGCTCAGGCGGTGGAGATTGAGGAGAAGCGGGCGGCCCTGGCGGCCCGGCAACGAGGCGTGTGGGAGAGCGGCAGCGCAGGGAAGGGGCGGGCGCAGGTGCGTACGGGTTCCTGGCAGCAGCGCAGATGTGCCTGATGCAACGCTGTGTATGCAGCTCCACATATGCAGATGATGACAGGTCTCGTGGGGCTCGATTCGTGGAACAGCTTTTGGGAGCATCTGAAAGTACTAGCACTCCATGTGTTCATGTGCCAGTACTATGTTGATCTGGGGAGCTTAAACTCGCTCTGAAGTGGGTTGGGTGCGTGTGGCTGCATGTGGGTTGGGCATCTGTGACCTGAGCGCATATTTGTTCAGCGCTATCTCTCAATACTCGCGCTCAGCGTCTGATTGGAGCGATGATGATATATCAGCATTGCGGTTATGAGCCTGACACCTGATGTCAACTTATTGCTGCTGAGCTCCATTCCAACCGAGAAGCGTCGTCGTTGTCACTGCACGCGCGTTGCTCCATTTGGTGCAACAAACCTCCACCGCACCTTGCCCATGTTGGGTTCGTTTCAGCTCAAGCTTCCTGTTTGTCAACCGCTTTGCCGCAGGCCGCGCCTTCGCTCACGCCCGCGCACTACCGCGAGGCCCTGGCCCTGGCGGAGTCGCTGGCGGAGCTTGCTGACCCGCGCCGGTCCGCCGCAGCGTCGCCGGAGCAGGTGCTCAACGTGCAGGTGTCGCAGGTGCGAGGAGCTGCAGCACGCGAAGGGCCAGGATATTGCAACCAAGCCATTGCGGGTTGGACGCGCACACTGCTGTGCGGAGCAGCGTTAAATGCCAAAGCCTTCTCATAATCTCATCTAGAGGGAGTAGTCCCAGCGAGTTTCGACCGCTGCACTCAGGGTCATTCTCTGTTTTTCATACCCAGTGCACCTCCGTCCCTTCCATGCCGCTGTGCAGCTGAACGCCCCCGTGGAGTACGTGGCCTCGGCGGAGAGCCTGCTCAACGTTGCGCTGGGCGCGCTGGTGGAGGTTCCCGCCAAGATCAACTTCTGCCGCCAGCGCATCGCGCAGGCAGCCAAGCTGGCGCGGCTGGGCGCGGCGGCCGGCAAGGCGGTGGACGACAGCAAGTGAGTCAGGAGGGTATGGAGGGCGAAGGGATGGAGGAGTTGAGGGCGCTTTGAGTGGAGGGCGAGGACGAGGACTTGTGCATGAATAGCCCATTTGGTCTACGAGCTGCTTGGGGCTGACACTGGGGTTGACTGCGTAATCATGTTGCTGGTGCATTGTTGCTAGTGGGGCGCTTGTGTGCAGCAGACGTTTCAGGGGTGGCACTCTGCCTCTCGGCTCCTACGCTGTATTGTGTAGGTCTGAGTTCTTGTCATCGTTCCTCGTTGCCCCCGCAGCAAGGCATCCAACGCGGAGGAGCAAATGGCGGATGCGCTCCGCATGGCGGACGACATGGTGGCCGCGGCGGCTCAGGTACAGAGGGCCGTGCTGGGCAGAGGGACACAGCTTGAAGGACAGTCAGCCGTCAACCGGTTTAACGACATGGACATAGGGCACTGGCAGGATATGCTCGTTTTCAACGCGATCTTGGAAGAAGCCAATTGCCTTGGACTCTTATACTACCCGCTATCTCTGTGCTCTCGCTCTTGTTCTCGGTCGCTTCGTTGGTCCTCAGGTCCGCGCCGACTCGCACAAGCGCTACGACGCCATGGCGCGCTACAACCCCGAGGCTGCGGCCGTGGTTGCTGCCCACCTGCGCAACATCGACACCCTCGCAGAGCAGGTGCGCGCGTGCCCCAACATTGTACATGCACGAAAGGCAGGTTGCTTGGCCTGCTTCCCGGGCACACCGCATCCCAGCATCTCAATCCCTCAGTAAAACTGACCCTTCTCTGCTGCGCGGACCTCTGCGCGCCACCACAGGTGCGGCAGCAGTACGAGGTCGTGCAGGCGACTGCCAACGGCACCGCGCCGCCACCGGTGGCGCCCGTGCTGCCCGCCGCCGGCTCCGCGGCGCCGGCGTACGTCCCCGCAGCAGCGACCGGGTCATCCCGCCAGGCCGCTGGCGCGCGGGCGCCCGTCGCCGCGCCGGCCCAGGTGCGCGTAGCGCCGCAGCAGCAGGTGCGCGCCAACGGTGCGCCCGCCGCCGCCCCGCGGCAGTGGGCCAAGGTAGAGACGCCGGCCCCAGAGGCCCCGGAAGGCGACAGCGCTCTCCCGACGCCGGCGGAGGCTTTCAAGGGCCCCTCCACGTCGGCCGGTCCCTCGACGTCCGCACCTGCCGCCGATGTTGACGGCTTCAAGGCAGTGGGAGGCGGTGCCAAGAAGAACCGCCGGCGCGCTTAAAACGCTTTAGGGAAGATCTGCCTCGGACTGCAGGGGCCGTACCTGCCCGGTATCCATATGGAGTGGTGCCAGTACGGTAGCATGGTTTTCGCAACTCTGTGGTGGATGAGCAGGCGACGCGGATATGGGCTGGATAGAAGTCTCTTCACTGCATGGTCATAGAATGGGCATGGCTTAGTAGGGCGGCTCGTGAAGAGTGGGGCCGCTTTGTCGTGGCAATGCGCATGCCTCGTACGTCGTAGAGCATGTCGCACATGGCGCAACAGCCGCAGGGAAGGCTGGCTGAAGTCCAACGTATGGCGTCCGAGCAACGGGATTCAAGAATCCTGGCGCGGTAGACGAAGCTAGTACATGGATCGTGAGGCTGGCGGTGTGCTGGCATGGATGCATCTGTGATTTGGAGGAGCACCCGAGGGTCCGACTGGTGGAGCGTGCGCTGAAGTCCTTGCCGATCGAAGGGTTTGACTGGCTTGATTTTATGAGGGATTTCCAGTTCCCATCCCAACTGGAGCGGTTCTGTCTGCTCAACCTGTAACCAACCCTTCCAGCAGTTCTGTCTGCTCAACCTGTAACCAGTTACCCATAGGCGGCAGGCCAGCGCGTATTTCACCAAACGCTTTCAGCCGCTGTTCCCGGGACATTCCAGCCAAGCAGTTAGCCATAGTTGCCATTGACGCAGGAATCGCAGATGGCGAGATCATGGCACTACAACATGTATCCATACAATGTACACCCCTCCTGCGCTCTCCACTCGCCACCCGATGCCCGCCCTAGCCTTCCTCGTACGCCCAACAGCTGCAGTAGGGTCAAGGACTCTGTGCTGTTATGCTGCCGAAAGGGCAGCTATAGCGGCGTCCAGGTCCAGCTCATCGTCTGGTGCATCGCCGGCACCGCGCTTGGGCGACAGCGGCGGCAGCGCGCCCTCGGACATGTTGTTACCCTGCAGGCCCCGACGCGATGCCGAGAAGGGGTCTCCGCCCGGCGGCTCGCCCGCTTTCGCACCCAACGGCCCCGCCGCCGCCTGCGCACGCAGCGCCGCCGCCTGCCTCCTGGCCAGCCTGCCGCGCTGCGCCGCCTGGATCAGCGTGATGCGCCGGAGCGACTCGGGATCTCGGTAGCGATCCAGATCCACCACGACTGGATTTAGAGATGCCGCATCTGCCGCCATCTGAGACGGCGAGGATGCGGGCCGGCCCGGGCCCTGGTCCTGGCCCCGCCGCTTGCTCGCGCCCAGCGAAGACCGGGGCCCGCCTTCGCGCGCCGGGGACGGCCGCATGGGCGGCAGCACGGCCTTCCGCGGTCCGCTGCCGCCACCGCCTGCCCCGAGGTCGCTCCGCGGCCGCCCGCCGGGAGTCAGCGGCTGCGCGAGCGACGCCAGGGCGCCTAGCGGGCTTAGCGACCAGGGCTGGGGCGACGAGCTGGCCGCGGGCGGCTGCGCAGCGCCTACCAGCTCGCCGCCGGCCTGGTTGCGCGGACCGTGCGCCGCCGGGGCGGCGTCTGCTGGTGCGGCGGCCGAGGTGCGCAGCTGGCCCGGCAGATCCATGCCGCCGCCGCTGGGGCTGCCCCCCGCGGAGCCGCCGGAGGCGCCGCGCTGGCGACGGTCCGGAGGGCTCCGCGCGGCATCGCTTGCACCGCCAGCAGAGGCTGTGAAGGGCTGCGTGGCGGTGGGCACCTCGTCCGGCGATGTGGCGAAGACCACGCTCTCGGCGGTCCCTGCACAGATAAGGGTTGCGTGATTCCTCGCTTTTGTCTAACGGAGTCCTCATCGATTCGGGCATTGAACGATGAAACGATGTGAGGTTGTTCCGCCCTCGCGGCGCGCCTCGTTGGTACGTGGTGGCCTTGCCTGCCGGCGAGACGCACGCGCTCTTGGGCCCCCACGGACAGCTTCCCTCCAGAGCTCGGGCCTTCCCTGACGATCCCTCGCGTTGTGCCTTACCCCTGGCCCCCAACGCAACATGCGGTCATACGTGCGACATAACACATGTCGACTCACCCGGGTGGGCATTGGCTGCCTGCGGCAGCCCCAGCCGTGCCGCGACTGCCTCCCGGAAGTACGACGGTGGCGGCAGCGGTACGATCATCGGCGGGGCCAGCACCGTGCGCGGCAAGGGGGGAGGCGGGGGCGGCCGCGGGGGCGGCTCCAGCCCAAAGCATGTCGCCCAACAGGTGGCGTTGACCACGGGCACAGCCGTCACCTCGGGACCCAGCGCTGCCGGGGGGAAGAGGGACCGGTCCAGTAGGGTGAAGCGGGATGAGATGGAGAGCGCGCACAGGCCGATTGATGTAGAAGGAATACGAGCCGGAAGAGCGGCCAAGGCAGAGCGGCCAAAGCACGGAATCCCATGGCGGGGACGCAACTTGGGGCGCGGGGGCAATTTGGTCCTGGCCGGCAAACCTAGGGCGTACCTTTTGCCTTCTCCTCGCCGGGCTTCGGTGGCGGCGGCGGAGGCGGCATCTGCGCCCTCGCCGTGCGCACTTGCGCCTGGGCGGACGGGGGCCGGGGCCGGACGCGGGTCACATCCTTTGCGGTGCGCGCGGTTGGGAAGCGACAGCCGCTTCTGGTAAGACAACACCGCTGACCCGCGCTTGCGCCCATTGCAAGGCACACACCAGCGTCCCCATGCACCTGGCGCCCTCTCCGAAAAACAGGCCCCGGTTCGCAGCGTCGCCGTACTTGCGTGGCACGTGGCGAGCCAACCCGCCCTGCCGCGCCTGCGTACCCCCATACGGTGGCTTCGCCCTGCAGCCCCTCCGTCCCGCCCCCGCACCTGCACATAGCGCAGCCGCTCCTGCCCCTCGAGCACCAGCTGCTCGTGACGGGAAAGCAGCGCGCTGGCCAGGCGGGCGGGCAGGCAGGCAGGCGGGGGGAGGGAGAAGTCGGGCGAGGAGGGAGGCAATCAGCACGCAAAGATGCAGGACATGGGATGGGGAGACTTGCCAACAAATGATGGCTTTCGGTGCTCCCAGACCTCGGCTGCTGAGTTGGTATGTGACCCGAAAGGTGCGGCATCGCGGCCGCTGCCCGCGTGGCCACGGGCCAGCTCATCGACGGCCACCACAGAGCTCCGCACAGGGATGCAACCGCCGCAATGTACCCTGCACGAACACTATGTCTGGATTGGCCCATTCTATTGGCATCGGAAGTCCACACCCCGCCTCCGAGGCAGTGGACCGGGGCTCACCGGTGCTTTGTCATGGCGTGGCGCGTTTCCGCCGGCAGGAGGGCCAGGTAGTCCGCGGCCGCCGGGCAGGGCTCTGCTGGGAGGGCCGGAGCAGCCTGCGCCGGCACACATACCGCCTCGCCCAATTTCCCACGTATGAGCTGACAGTGAATGTTATGAAGCGAGAGCGCAGGTCGATGGCTGGGGCGCGGGACGACGGGATGCGGACACGGCGAACAGGGAAGGGTGGGTGGGGCCGGGAGCTAGTACCTCGTGGATTGGGAGTCCAGGCGCCCCGTGCCCCACGGTCCGAGCGTAGGCGATCGCATCCTCCTCCGACACCAAGCGGTTCCACCGAGGCGGTGGCTCGACGGGTTCATTGGCACGGTCGGCTCCGCCAGCGGTGGTTCGCTTCTGCGAGCTCGGGCTAGTCTTCTGGCTTGATTTGCGACGCATCAACTGTCGAGAGGCAGCGGCCTCTCTGCTGGGGTTCCAGTCCTAACCGCTGCCCCCACGCGGCAAGCAGCTGTGGTAAGTATCCATACAAATGCCACTGTATTATAAGTTTCTGTAAGTTGGTGCTGTGACGGCATCGCTTGAGTTCCCGTCTGTCGGCAAGTCAAAGATGGCCATTGGAACGGAAGTGCCACGCCTCGCTGCGTCACAAACTGACAAATCGTAGACTTCAGAGAATGCCTGGCAGTAAAAGTTGGGGTTGAAGCCGATGAAAACTGCACATACACTCGATGTACGACGACACGCACGGGTGCACAGATACACAGTCTCCTTGCCCATGTGCCCCTCTCCCCGCCTCTTATGCCACCTCATCAATTTAGCCTGATTCGCATGCAACCAACTCATTGTCTTTTCCTGCGGACTTCTGCCCTATGATGAGCTAGCGGGGCTTGGTACATGGTTGCCAGCAGAGGCGAAGGCGTCACGGTGGATGTTGGGCTCCAAAAGTGTGTTACAGAAACCGCACACAGAAGCAAAGACCTTGTATTCTGCCACCGCATAGGTCTCTAGTCGACCTCCTCCAGTTGGACAGCGTCCCCTGCCGGGGCTCATAGGTCAGGCGACCTGCGTAAACACCCCCCTCCTATGTACGTGGCGCACGTCGATGGATGCGATCATCAGTGAGAACCGGGGCACGATTTGCAAAAAAAAGATTTGGCTCCACGATTTGCGCAACGTGGAATCGATTTGGCACGGATACACCTACGGATGCACCGCACACGCACGCCTCTGCCTGCTGCAGCGGCACGCGGCCGCGCGCAGCACCGGCAGTACAAACAGAGAGTGCGGGTCCACCTTTAGCCCGCCGCCACCTGGCTAGCACCACTACTGAATGCCCACTCTACCAAGACACTACCTCCAGCCTCCTGCTACCGCATGGACACTCGCCTGCCTTGCTCCCATCATCAAGCACTATGCACCGACGTGGACGCCCCTCAGCCAGCCGCCGCAATCGCGCACCGGTGCGCCTGTACTAGTCCTACTGTCGGCAACCTATGGAGTCTAGACCGCTAGATAGCGTACGCGGTTAGTTACACGTACTAACGGCCACAACTAGGCCACAACTAACGGCGCCTGCGCAGGCACCGAGGGTGGAGCTCCACACGCCCGCTCCAGTAGTCCCACAGACCAACTGCTACATACGCCGCTGCACGAAATCGCACGCAATCGTTCGCTCGCTTGCTCGCGCGGCCGCTCGCTCGCTCAGGATCAGTTCGCATCATTTCGCCAGTGCGCACCGGGCACAAGGCACCGGGCACGCGCTGCTCCCCTGCCCGCCTGCCTGCGTCCACCTCCCCGCGCGTGCTCTTATGTACGGTATACAGTTGGTTGATGCGCTGCGCGGCCAGTGTGCACAAAGCATGCACTACTACACGGCAAAAGGCTAAAGAGCAGATAGGCAAACCAGGAGGAGGAGGGGAGCCACCGACCGGCAGAAACCCTTGCCGTACAATACGCCGAGCTGCCCAACATCGTGGCAGGAGCTATGCAGTGCGTGTACCGTATCCTCTCCAAACGCCTAAGCCGCCCCACGGGGCGGCTGTGTAAGTCACATGTACTTGCATCGTTGTATGTAAGTATTGAACAACAACTACAACCCAGTCTCCAGCTTCCGACTAAAGAGGGATCCACGACGAGTCAGGCTGGTCGGTATCATCCCCGTCATCGCTCGCGCTCCAATCAAACCCATTACCGCCGTACGCAGGGGGCGACCGCTCCCAGCCGCCATTATAGCCGCCGTTGGAGTAGTAACCGCCGTACGGACCGTAGGAACCGCCGTACGGACCGTAATATCCGCCGCCATACATCGGCGACGGCGGCGGGGAGTAGACACCGTAGCCGGGCGCGGGAGGGCTGGCGCCGGGAGCGGACACGGGGAACGGTGGGGGGTAGACCGGGAGGCCCCCGCTGCCGTAGAGGGGCGGCGGAGGGGAAGGGGGAAGGGGCTGCACCACGGGGGGCGGCGCTCCAAGCTGCACCGCGACCACGCTGACCAGAGCCACCGCCGCGGCGGGGAGGCCTAGCGCCTGCGGTGGGAGCGTGGGATGCTTCTCGCTCAGCGTGGGTTCTGTGAATGGCGTTAAGCTACGCACCCGGCCCCGACTCCATCTTGCGCCTTCCCACGCCGTCTGCCAAGTGCCAACCAAAAGCCGCCTGCCTGCAGCCCACCCGCCATACAACCGCTCACGTTTCCCCCAACCCCCGCCCGTCCCACGGCCAGCGCACCTGCCCAACCAACCGCTCCAGCAGCTGCCGCGCGGGCGCCGTCTGCAGGGCCGCCACCACGGCGTCGGGGCTAGGCAGCTCCGGTGGCGCTGGAGTTGAGGGCGTGCCATTCGGCGAGGGCGACTCGCTGCTCGGCGGAGGGGGCGGCACCAGCCAGAACACCACCAACAGGGCCAGGACTCGTCCACCTGGGGGTGGACGGGGAAACGGGGTGGCGACTCTGAGCAGAGGAGGAGAAAAAACATGGAATTTGGGGCGGGGGCAACCGCCAACGGTCAGACGGTGGTTGCAGGCCAGCGCCGAACTCGGGGGACGGGGGGTGGGCAGCGGCGCAAGGCTTACCAGGCGTGTTCTGCTGCAACAGCCTCCGCCCTGACGCTTCAGCCGCCGCTGCACCGGTAGCGCTGCACGCGAGGGAGCGAATGACGATCTGCGACGGTTGAACGTTGAGGACGCTGGCGATGCTGTCCTGCATTTCCGCTCCATAGGTTGACAGTGTATCGCTCTCGGAGAACGTGTTGCAGGTTTGCGATGGGCTCTGGGCCTGCGCAAGGGTGGACGCGGAAACCGTCGGTCGTTAGAAAAGCTGTGCGGGCGGAAGCAAGCGCCTAGCAAGTGATATGGAGCAAACGCACCTGGAATGTGACTTGGTACTCCGTTCCTGTTGGGACGATCTCAACCTGCAAGGCGGGAGTTTTGCGAACGGTTGACCTCCAGTTCCGCGGACCTCCGTCTCCAGCTAAGCCATGTTGGGTATCTGCAATACGCACCTCACGGTCCTTATCCTTATTGCGAAGCCCCACGACTGGCCCGACGATCACGCCGACGATGCCGCCGATGACGAGCAACGCGATGAGGGCCGTCAACACCGGCCGCTTGCGAACCTGCAACCATATCAATATGAATATGTTTAAATATTTTTTAATTATATCGGGGAATCCCAGCTGCCCAGCAGTAACCCTTGCTCACCCAGCCCTTGACGCCCTGCAATCCACCGCGCTGTCGGCGCTGCAGAGGAGCTGATACAAACTCGTCGGATTCCCCGTGTGCCGCATACCCACTTGGACGTTGGCCCCACATCCCTCTGGCGCGGGCGTGACACTTGGATTTACAGGTTTAAAGCAGCGCGTGGGTTCCTGAGTACCAAGCGGGATGACTTCTGAGTTTTCAGAGGAGCGCGACAAAGCGTTTCCTAGTTGCATTTTGCAGGTTACAGGCGTCTACAAGTAGGGGCCATGCCGCACGTACTGGATGTACGGCGAGAACCTGGGAACTCGCCTGCTACTGCCCGCACTGGATGGCAGCTGGCGCCTAGCCGCCCATCCCGCCTTCCCGCCATTTCCAGGCGTTTCCTTAAGCTGCTTGGTATTCAAATCAGGCGCCTTCGTATTTCAGGGTATGTTTCAGTGCAAGTCAGATACGCAGAACTGTGCCCGCCTGGTATCGCAGCCGTGAGTTTAAATACTGCTCGCTAAGGCCCTGGGACAAGCTGGGACAGTGCACATTTTGGAGGCTTTCAGGCTTTCAGGCTTGGGTATCGCACCGCAAGCGGCCCATCGCCCCCGCCGGCCGTCAAACACGTGCATGACTGCATGAGCTGTGGGCGACAAGCCCCACGTGCACCCCCCCCCATGGCATCGACGCACCCAAGCCGCAGCTCACCACCGGCTACGAGCCCACGCCCGCCTGTGCCTTGGCGGTGCGGCACGCGGACGCAGTGCCCGCCAACCACTGCCCTCGGTCCAGCTCGCACGACGGGGGCGCTGCCTGCAGCCACGATCTGCTCGCAAGCAGTCCCGGCGCGCCCCCCACTCGCACCCGGCTTGCCGCCGCACGCAAAATGCCCGGCCGGCCTGCTGGCGATCGACCTGTATGCGGGCCGCCTGTCGGGACAGCGGCACACGCATGTTTGGAGAGCCTTCCCCTCAGCGGGGCGAGGAAGCTCTAATCATTGCCAGCCGTGCCTTCTGCCCGCCGAGCCCGCTCCCGTCGTCGCCGTGCCACGTGCTCGTCATTCCGCGTCCGCTACTGGTCATTCCGCCGCCGGTTGCGACGCCCTCGAGGGTGCTGGCCTCTTGCACAGGTCGCACGGACCCGATGAAGGGGCTGCTGTGTGCGACGGGCGGCCGGTACGTACCGTCGCGCGCGTCCCGGCGGCAGTGCCGGCATGCTCCCACGAGGCCACGCTTGCGCAGCGGGCGGGAGAGCAGCGGGCTCAGCCTCTTACACTACACTGCATTTGGAAGGACGGGCCGCCCCTAGATAGCCACTGTGCACGCCGCCCTGCTGTTTACATGCACGCAGGGACACACAGCGACGTAGGAATCCCCCCGCACGCGCGCACGGCCCCATGGGCCCCCGACTGCTCCTGCGGGTGCAAGGCCCACCTCCTTCGCACTGCGTACCGCGCACCTGCAACCCTCCACAAGCCCGTGTGCATTCACCCAGCCGCGCTCTCGGCCCGTCGCTCCCCTCCCCCCCAACCCGGGAGATGAATGCGCCCCAGGGCTTCTCTACCTAATGCCTTCCAACCCTCTTCCCACCCCCCAACCCGCAGCGGCGGGGGCTGCCTCTTCCGGCTCAATGCGAGCCCGCACCACACTCCTGCTGACGATATCTCCGCAGGCGCAGGTGTAGGCGGCGCCGCGCCATGCCACCGGTCCTGATCCGCAACCCGAAACACCCAACAACTGCACAGCAGTCCCGCACTGCCACCCGCACGATGCCTCCGTGCAGACCCACATGCCCTCGCTCGGTAAGCTCTCTCGAACACACGCACACAGCCGATCACAATGTCACGCAGCCACTCAAACGCACAGATAAAGCGGGAATAAGGATGTATAGCGTATGTCACATACCCCTGGCCGTCGCTTGACAGCCCTAAACCTTGCCCTTGCGTGCCAGGCTGTGTAAGCAAGTCTGTAAGGCTGTCCGCAACTGCTGCAAGTCCCTAAGAGGCCGCCGAGCGCCGACAGCTGCCCGCACAGCTCCTGCAAACAGTGCCTCATCAAGTACTGCCAATCGCCTTGGCAGTGCGTGCGCGCGGAGGCGTCACGCCTCGCCAGTGGACTTATCGCCACCCTTGGTGCGCTGGTTTGGCGCCATACGGCTGTGTTTCGCAAGCCGTGACGCTCCCTGGACCTCCAACAGACAACCGCATAATTCGGCCGCCCTGGCCGCGGATACTTCTAGCTGGACAATAACGCTGGCACCGACGATTCGCAAGTGCCAACATTGAAAGGGCAAAAGGCCAGCACAGGCCGAGGCTCGCACACTACCATACACACGAGCGGCGTACGGCACGCGCGTGCACGCACCGCCCGCCCACCCACGCGCAACCAACCGCACAATCACGAACGGATACACCGTACCACCACACCGAGAGAAGATTGCATCACTGGCCGCATGTGCGGGGGGAATCACCGGGCAGACAGGAAGCAGATAAATAGTATAGCAAGTGATTGATAAGAATTGAACCACTGGTGTCGTGGTGATGGGCCGGCGGTCCTGCTTATTTGGCCCTCGTCGGGACGGGTCCCAGCTCGCAGGCCACAGTCCGTCATCAGCTCGCCCAGGAACCAGGCACATGGAAGCAATGGAAGTACCGAGCCACATGTCCTTCTGTCTGCTGACGTGCGCGCAAGCGTTTATCCCATCGAATGTCTGGCTGTCTGTCTATACGAAACATGCCAAGCAAGATGACCATAGCCCTGGTCCTGGCAGTGCAGCACGTGCCCACAAGGCCGCCTCAAGAGCCTGCCTGCGTATGCCCCTACCAGGGTGCTCCCGAGGGGCCGTACATGGGGCCCGCGTATAGCGGAGACGGAGCCGCCGCCCCCACCAGGCCGCCCGCCGACGCCGCCCGGCCACCAGGCCCGCCGCCGGCTGCGCCATACGGCGGCGGCGGCGGCGGCTGCAGCGGCGGGGGCGGGGGCGCCGCCGACGCGCCGCCGGTAGACGCCCACGCCCTCCCTGCCGCCGCTGCAGGCGTTATATATGCGTGCACTGCGAGGCCGGACCCGCCCGCCGCACCGGCTCCTCCGCCTCCGCCCGAGAACCTGCCCGCCTCGTCGTGCAGGCGGTAGGCCTGCTCGCGCTTGTGGCCCTTGTGGCCGGCACGCGCGCGGGCGGCCTTCCGGGCGCGCAGCACGCTCACGGCCACCAGCGTCACCACGATGCCCGCCAACGCCACGCCGCCCGCGGCGATGGCCACGATAATGACCATGCGGCTGCTGGAGGCGCCCTCGGAGGCGGGGCTGACGGCAGCCAGGGCGCCGGGCGCGGGCGGAGGCGAGGCGCCCCACGCGGTCACCTAGGGTTTGGGCGAGGCGAGCCGAGTCGGGGGCCGGAGGGAGCATTCAAGGCAATATAAGGCAAGGTAATAGCCAAGGTTGCCTTCTCTGTTTCCATTTCCTTGGCCATTGGCGCAGTCTGGGGGGTCAGTCCGGGGCCTCGCGTGTATGGGCGAGGCCGGCGTGAAGCCACCCATATGACACACGGCATACCGATCGTCGCCGGCATACCGGTCACCGCCACCGCCAAGGCCGCAGTGCCTCGTGCATCCCCACTCCTCCCCTGCCCTGCCCTGCCCTCCCCTCCCCTGCCCTGCCCTTGCCCTGCCCACGCACGCACCATGGCAATAACGGTCTGGAAGCTGACGCTGCCCGCCTTGGCGCTGAAGTTGGCGGCCGCCAGCACCGCGCCCAGCTGCGTCAGCTGCGTGCCGTCGCGCAGCCTGCTGACCAGGATGGTGGTGGTGCGCGCGCCGCCGGCAGTCAGCATCGCCGTCACGGAGCTCGCCGGCGCCGCCGCCGCCATCGGGGAGGCGGAAGGAGACGGAGACGGGGAGGGCGCCATGGGCGGCGACGCCAGGGGCATCGCGGCCTGCTGCTGGCGCCGGGGGCCCTGCTGCTGTTGCCCGTGGCCGCGCAGGCGCCGGCGGTGGGCGCCGCCGCCGCTGCCTGACGTCGCGTCGTATGCCTGCCCCACCTGTGAGGCGGCGGAGGACGACCCCGATCCAGTTCCGTCCTCGGTGCTGGAGAGGAGCGGCTCGATGCTGCCGCTGGCGCCGGTGGACTGGCCGTTCGCGCTGCTCTCCGAGGCCGCCATCACAAACGCTATCCGAACGGCAGACGGATCCAGATCCGCCCAGCTCGCCAGCGCCGCCGCCAGGGCGGCGCTGCGCGCCTCCACCTCGGGCACTGGGTTGTACAGCGCGATGCTCAGCTGCACAATCTGCGTCCAGGCCGCCGACTGCTGGTTGGACGTGACGGGACCGCCCGCGCCGCTGCCAGGGGCCGAGCCGGCGCTGCTGTTGGCGGTCACGTTGTCGGCCGCGGCGTTGGGCAGCGCCTGCCCTGTGATCAGGTTGTAGCCGCAGTCGGCGCCCGTGTAGGCGAGGTGGCAGTAACACCTGCCGTTGAAGCAGTCGCCACCGGCGGGGTTGCAGGCGGCGGCGGGGCAGCTCTGCGTGGCGCACAGGGCCGAGGCGGGCGGGCAGGGCCCGATGCGGCCGCTGGTGTAGCGCCCCGGCAGCAGCGCCGGCAGCGACAGGTACTGGCCGGCGGGGCACTCGAAGCGCTGCCCCAGCATCTTGACGAACACCGTGCTCCCGTCCGCCGAGCACTCGGTGTCGAAGCACGCCGCGTCCAGGTCACCGGTGCGGCCTGGCGGTGGAGTGGGGTGCACGGGGCGGACAGTGTGCGGGGGCGTCGGTGGGCTGGTGGGTGAAAGGCGGAACGTGTACGGAAGCACAGAGACAGGATCTGGTCAAGGGGACATGCGCCGGAAACCCAACCATACACCCCGTCAGTCGAAACCCTCCATGATATGCGCTTGCTCCTGCCCCAGCCCGTGCCCCATCGACACCCGGCGTGCCAGGTGGGTGGAATAAGCGCCCTGCCGTCCCATTCCAGCGCCCCACCCCACCCCATCCGTGAAACTCTCACCGTTTCCTGGGAAGGTGTAGCGGTTGCGCCCCACCTGCGCCGTGAACAGGTAGACGATGGGCAGGCAGCGGCCGCTGGCGGAGCCGGCGCCCCAGCCGAATACGTCGGGCATGTCGTTGGCGGCGTCGGGTCCTGGCCGGGGGTGGGTGGGTGGGGCGGCAGGGGGTGGGGACCGAGACGTCTAAGAAGGGACACGGTGGGCGGGGGGCTTCAGGCTGCGCGGTGAGTGTGGCGGATACGCCGACGGTTCGAACAAAGGTTGCGACGGGTCCGGCCGGTCCGGCCCGGACGTTGAGGCGGGGGATTCGGACCGGCCCGCCCTGCCTACGGTTTACTGCCTTCGGTCACGGCCACAAGCCCGAGATCTGGTCCGGCACACCTGGACCGGCCCCCCCCAACGCCGCCCAGTCCCATCCAGCGCCCCTCCAACGCGGCGCATCAACACTGGTAACTTACTCCAGCCGCTCTTCCCCCTGGGCCTCTTAGTTGCCAGGCGCCGGAGATGGCCCCCGTGACCCACATGCCGCAACTGCACCCGGCCCCCCACCATCCCCCACCCGTGCACGTCTGCTCGGCGTTGTACGACAGCAGCAGCCCGCATCCGCTGGTGAAGTTGAGCGAGCGGCACACGCCGGTGGCCTTGTAGTCCAGCGAGCAGCTGAACGAGTAGCTGGGGCCTGGCGGGGTGGGGGCGGGCGGTGACGTAAAGGCCGGGAGTGGCGAGGCGGGAGAGAGAGGGGCAGTGCTCCGTCCGTGTCTCCGTGATCGAGGTGTGGATGATGCTCCGGAGCAACTCCGGGCAAGGCAGGGGACACGCGCTCAGGTCGATGAAACACCTCACATCCCCGTCCCCGCCCCGCCTCCCTGCAGCGTGTTCCGGCTCCCGCACATGACTCCGTGCCGCACGCGAGCCGCGACTCACCGACCGCTCCGGGCGCCGTCGGGTCGCAGAAGTACCTCTGGCCCGGCTCCGCCGCCATGAGCTGCTTGCACGACATGCTGGGCAGGCCGCAGCCCGCGCCCGCGCCCCAGGCCAGCCGGCCGGCCGCGGAGCGGTTGGCGACGTACCAGCCCGTGTCCTCCAGGTAGGAGAGCGTCATGTTGGAGAGCGTCGGGGGGCTGCCGTCCGCCGCAAAGATGGTCGAGGCGACCATTACCTCGCCCTGGGGGAGGGTGTTGTGGTAGGGGGTCGTTGTAGGAGGGCGGGGAATCCTAGGTTCGGCGCCAGAGACCCCGACGCCGCAAGCCCTACTTATCGGGATGCTGGGGTTGGGGGTGACTTGAGCGGGGAACTCGATGACTTTCGGCATGCTTACTCCTACCTAACCGCCCTGCGGCCCCGCCGCGCCGCTTCCGCGCACCTGGTAGAGCGTATACTCCCAATGGCTCCCCACGCTGCCCGCGCTGCCGTCCTCCTCCAGCTGCGCGCCCTCCAGCGCGCTGCACCCAAAGTGCGCCCGCGCCGCGTCGCGCACGCCCGGGCTGACCAGCTGCATCACCGACCGCCCGTCCACTGTCGCCGACTGGACCAGCTCCGAGATGGGGCGCGGGCTGCCGTCGGGTCGCCGCGTCAGGTTGTACATAGCGTCAGTGAAGCCCTGGGCGAGGTAGGGGAGGGGGGCCGATGGAGGGGGCGACTCAGGCCGTGGGCAAGCTGCGCGGTGACGACCCGAGCATGGTACACGCCCATAGGGGTGGAGGGGCCGTCAGGGGCCGGACGGGAGCAACGGGTAGGAGGTTGGAGGCGTATGGTGCAGGCGCAGAAGCAGCGCCTGGTCCCTGCACGCTTGGAGCTTCCCGCCTTCCCCCTGCACCCGCCTGTCCCTCGCCCTGCAAGCCCCCCCTTAGCATCCTCCCCCAAACCGTGCCCTCCCCGCGCGCCCTGCGCCCCCCCTCCCCTCCCCCCCTCCCCACCAGCGCGTGTATCATCTCGTGCGCCACCACCGCCGTGAGGCTGGCCTCGTCCAGCATGCGCAGCGCGCCCGGGCACACGTTGGCGGCGCCCACCAGCGGCCGGTTGTCGCCCAGGTCCAGCAGGCAGGGGCGCGCCCACGCGGCGGCGCCGCCCGCGCAGTCGTCGTTGTTCACGGCCGTGATGTACAGGTACATGTCGGTGGCCTCGCCCTGAGGGGGGATGGATAGGAGAAGGGGTGTGAAGGGGGGCCGGCGGGGTTCGAGGCGACGTGGAACGGGGTTGTGGCGGGTTAGGGGCTGTTGGGGAGAGCTTGTGGCGCACCAGCGCGGCAAGGGCGCCCTGAGGCGGCAGCAGAAACATGTAAAATGAGCAAACTTGCCACACCCGTCGACGTACAACCCGCTAACGGCCAGAGCACACGCCCCGTCAATCCCGACCGCAACCTCCCCCCCCGTTCCGCCCCACGCACCGCCGTCCCTGCAAAGCTGCTGCAGCCCCTCCCGTAGCCCGACACGCCGCCGCCCGCGCCCGAGGCCGGCCCCGCCGCCGTGCTGCCCAGCGCCGCGATTGCTGCCGTGCTGGCGCGGGTGCTGCAGTTGGCGGGGTTGACGACGTGCTCGGGAAGCAGGGCGGCCAGGCCGCAGGTGGCGTCCGCTGCGCCGCCCGGGGAGGAGAAGTCGGGGTAGTAGGTGAGGCAGCCGGAGCGCGAGGAGAAGCGCAGGCAGTAGGGGTCCGCCAGCAGGCCGCCCCGGGGCGGGCGCCGCACCTGGCGAGGCGGGGCGAGGAGGGGGGACGCACGGCGGGGGCGGGGGCGGCGTGTGTGTTTATGTGGGGGTTGGGAGTGGCGGGCGAGGGATTGCGCTGGCCACGGTGAGTAAAGGTAGGTTGGCGTCGGGCGGGCAAGGACGGGGTGCGATGAAGCGACGGGGGCTCACTGAAGCACAATGCAGTGCAGGTGCTGTTGCGTGGGTGGGAGGGGGGGGACTGCCCAACGGCGAACCGCCGACCCGTGGAACGGTGCCCAAGGCTGCAGCTGCTGCCCAGGGACGCCGCCCGTGCAGGCGGCGGGGAGGGCATTTGGGTCCCTCGGGTCGGCACACCCGCGCCCCGCGCCCACACGCAGCCTGCAGCACCGCATGTCGCGCAACCGAACGAGACGCCGCTGGGGAGCGCTTCCGCCCACCCACCAGGATGAACTTGCGCAGGATGCGCCGCACCGCCTCCACCACGCGGGTCAGCATCTGCTGCTGGCTGGCGTCCAGCGACTCCAGCTGCTGGTACGTCACCGACAGGCGCAGCGGCGCGGGGGAGGGGGCCGGGCCCGGCGGCGGGGAGGAGGACGGGGCCTGCGCGAAGGGCGGGGTTGCGGTTCGGGTGGGTCGGGGAGGACGTATGTCGGTGCGGGACGGGGAGATTCACGAAGGGGAATGGGGAACCCAGCTTACGGTCACACAGGCACTGTTCCCCTGGAAACATGGGAAGTGCTCCTATGCCCGTGGCAAACACAGGATGGCGCTATCATACATACCGACTAACCCGGGGTGCGCCCGTACGCGGCATGCTGCCTTCCATTGAGCGCCCCAAGCCCACCGACACCCCCACATCATGATTGACCCTTACCGAGCATCCACCGTCGTTTTACTGCCCCTTCAACGTGCCACCAATCACGCACCTGCATCCGCCGCCGAGCCTGTGCCTCTGCTGCGTCCGCCGAGGACGTGTGCCTCTCAGCGCCACCGCCGCCATCGTCGCCATGCTCTTCGCCTTCGTGCTCGCAGTCCTCGCCATGGCAATGCCCGTGGGAAGCATGATGCTGACAGTCCGTGCCGTTGTGATTTGAATGTGGGCCATGGTGGCCGTGTCCATGCGAGCGGTCACCGTCCTCCTCGCCTCCGCCGCCCAGCTCCAGGACCGGGCCCCAGGCGCCGGAATGCGGGTGCGCAGCCTGGTGTGCGCTGTGCAAAGCAACCAGGGACTTGAGGTCCCTGTTTACAAGGTGTTGGCCGCATGGCTGCACCGCGATGGGCAGCAGCCAGGCAGTAACGCAGAGCAGCCCCAGGGCGCGGAGACCTGAAGACAGAGATACAGATTGGGCAATAAAAGGTTATAGATGTATGCAGATAAGCTTACGCCCGCAACATCGCCGCAGCTGCCCCGCAGTTACCAAGCTACCCGCCCTCCCCTTTTGCCTAGGGGCCGATTCAGCGCACTCTGGGCAGGGCAGAACACCATTTCACCTCTCCATACATCAGCAGAGGCCAGGAGCAACAGGCGGCCGGCAGCGACGGGGCCCGTTGCCAAATGGCAACGGACCCTAACCCCCAAAACACCTTTACGGGCGACCACCTGAGCCTCACCGGCTATGCAGAACATGCTAGGAGCCGGCTTGGCTGTCTCCGCAAACTCAATGCTGGGGAAGGCCGAGCGACGCCTTCAGCTCCCCTATACGCGCAACCTTGCCTGGCGCTGCTGCTGCCTGAAGGCTATGATATGAATCATGCTCGTACTGGTGCGCCACGACCCTGGCTTTCGCCAGCGGTTTTGGTCAAGCTGCTGTCACGCTGTGTGGAAGCAGGAAAGATAGAGTGCTTACGTTACTGAATTTTACTAAAATGATTTCTACGTCAGCCACCTGCCGGCGTTGCATCAGCAGGGGTTATACGAAGCGTCTCTACTGCGGGTGTCGGGTCTATGCTTGCACGAGTGCCATGCATTACCGGAAGAGACTGGAAGCGTTACAGCATTGTCTAGCGGAAGACGTTGCGAGCTATGCTACAGTTGCCGTGCTAACGGTCCATTTGCCAGCCTTGATCACTCTTGCCTGGCATGCTTGACCCCGCCCCACGCCCAGCTACCGCACAGACATAGCCACTCTTCGATCCGTGATCAGTTGCTGCTTGCGCGTGCGGGGTGCGCATGCTCGCGCACGGGGGCTTACGCTACCCTTACAGACGACAACCAGATCTGCTGGTTGACAGGCAGGAACTTCATGGTGGTAGCGTGCTGTGCGCCTAGCACGTTAGAGACCGGAGACAGCAGGAGCCCACGCGTATCGTAGCAGATGACTGCTTCTACAGCGGGGTCAGATAGCAAGGAGGCTGGCCAGCACACCGCACTGCACGTGGAGGCCAGCTCGGGGGGCGCAGGGGGCAAGAAGCCCGTTAAGATGGACGCCGCGAACGTTGCCCCCTCAGCACCGTGGTGCCCAAGTGGTGGAGGCTAGCTCGGCTGTGGTTCGTCGGTAAGTGTATGTGTGTGTGTGGGGGATTGTGGGGATTGTGGGGTGGCGTGGGTGGGTGGGAGGAGGGGGGTTTGATGGTGGCGTGGGTGGGTGGGAGGAGGGGGGAGGGTGATGGTGGCGTGGGTGGGTGGGCTGGCTGGTCCATGTTTCTGGGTGAGGAGGGAAGGCGGACGGACCCGCTGCCCCCCACCGCTTGCTTAGCCTCACTACTTCCGTCAACCCGTGTCGCCTGCCCCTGCGTGCGCTTGCCACCGTAGCCTCCGCCCCTTCCCGTGCATCTGCCTTCTCGCGGGACCGCCACCCCGCGCACCTGTGTCTCCTCTGCCCCAGTTCGCTGTCCTCAGCGTATCAGCCCTTCAGCCCACCCGACCCACCCGCATCCCCGCAGGCGAGGAGCGCTGGAAGGCGTGGGGGTACTCGGCGGCGGTGGTGGGGCTGGCTCTGGCGACCACGCTCTTCTCCGTGCATGTGAGGGAGGGGGGTGAGGGAGCGAGGGAGCGAGGGAGAGGACGGGGCATCGGGGGAGGGGACGGGGCATCGACCCAGATGGGATCGTCAGAGGGCTCCTCCCGCTGGGAAAGGCGGACGAGGAATGAGACTCCCATGAGCAAGTGCTCTCTCGCTGCCACGTGTAGGAGAGTAAGAGAGTCAAGGAGGGGAGGGAGGGAGGCGGGGAGGGAAGGCTTGCAAGCGAGATGTCGGTTGGGTTGGGGCGTGTGGTGCGGGGGTCATGTCTCGAGGAGTCTCGAGCCGCGTTGCACGCTTCTGCTGTTGCCGGGACCCTGATGGGGGGTTGCGTGGGGTTAGCGGCATTGGGGCCGGACCGGCCCGGCCAGGTGCGGGCAGTGGAGGGGCGGGGCTGTTGCATTTGACCCATCGAGGAGCAGCCAAGCGCGAGGGGTAATGAAGAAGGGAAACGGGTCGCGTCGCGGACACCGAATCGCATACTCGGTAGTAGGAGCAATGGCGGGGGGATGCGAGTGGCAACCCAGGTGGGAACGGGCTCCTTGCAGGGCAGTGGAGAAAGTCTTCTGGCAGGCCTGAGGAAAGGCGTCGCATGCCGGTCGCGAGCCTGGCGGGCCTGGGCGCGTCGGCCCCCCTCCCCACGGGCCTGCTCGGCCGTTGGGTGGACACACGCGCGCCTCCCGCTCCCGCTGGGCCGCGTTGCTGTGACCCTTCGGGCCCTCCCGCCCCAGCACCACAAGTGCAGGGCCGGGAGCCCAGGGGGGGTGATTTCGCTGCTCGCTTAGATGTGGCTGCTGGTGACTGATGTGGCTGCATGAGCGGTTTTGCGCTTTGCTGAACGGACTCCCCGCCGCCAGGCGCATGCGGCTGGCGTCCAGCCCGTTCCTACCAAACCCTGCTTCTCAAACCCCCTCTCACTCGCCCCTTCCGGCCCCCGCCCCCGCTCCGCCCCAGATCTCGTACGCTCAGCGCGACTTCAGCACCGCGCTGTCGGAGAAAGACGTGCGTGAGTACCCCGCCTGCGTGCCTGCGCTTGTGTGTGTATGTGTGTGTGTTGGGGGCGGGGGGCGAAGGGGGCGTGGGTTTAAGGGAGCATGGGTTGGGTCGGGCGGATGCGCGGAAGGTGGGTGGGGGGTTGAAGGGTGGGCAGGAGGGAAGGGGAGCCGTGCTGGCGCTCCTTACCCTTGTCCCCCCCGCCCCCCGCACCATAAGTGTAGGGCTGGGGAGGAGACGAGAGGGGCCGGGGCCCGCGGCAAAGGCCGAGGTGGCGGCCACCGCGTGCGCCGTGCAGCCCTACGCAGCGGTCCCACCCAACCCGCCCAACGCCTCCCCCGCCCAACGCCTTCCCCGCCCAACGCCTCCCCCGCCCAACGCCTCCCCACAACTGCCCACGGCTCACTTGTCACTGCACGGCCACCCCCACCGACCCCAACCCCCACCCCTTCTTTACCCCCCTCCACCTCCCCCCCAGCCGGCTTCTATCGCGCGGTGTGGAAGTTTGTGCAGATCATCTGCATCGCCGCGCCGCTCTTCTCCTTCAACGCCTGGGTGGAGGACCGGCTGATACTCAGCTGGAGGGCCTTCCTCACGCGGAGGCTCACACGGGCCTACTTTTCAAACAGGTACGTGCGCACCGGGCAGGCGGGGGCACGGCGGGCAGAGGGCGGGCCTTTGAAATGCCGCCTGCTTGCCTGCCACGTGGATTCGGTGAAATGCCCACACGAAGCTCGCGGGCGGCCGGCGGGCCGCGGGACGGCGACGGCGGGCAGGCGGGCCGTGAGGTTGCCGACGGCTGAGTTGGCGTGGACCACACCCAACGTGGTCCACTGCCTCGCAGAGTATGAAAGCTGTGAATGCCCACCCGGATCTTGCCTCCCCACCCCCACCCAGCCGCCCGTCCACCCACCCATCCATTCCAACCCCGCTCTTTCCTTCCATCTCGCCCGCAGCCCGCCTATGTCGTCCCGCCTGTGTCGTCAAACACCCAACCCCCGCCCCGCCCGGCCGCCCAGGTCCTTCTACCACATCCGCCAGCGCGACGGCGCGGAGGCGCCCGCCGGCGGCATCGGCGCCCGAAGCGGCTCCCCCGGCCCCGGCGCCGGCCACTCCTCCGGCTCCGGCTCGGCGGGCCACGGCGGCGGCGTGTTCGCTGCGTCTCCCGCCTCGGCTGCCGCCCACTGCGGCGGCATCGACAACCCCGACCAGCGCATCTGCGACGACGTGGGCAGCTTTGTGCGCAGCAGCGTGTCGCTGTCGCTCACGCTGTGCCGCAAGCTGTTCAACTGCGTGGCGTTCGCAGGTAGGCCGGGGCAGGGGCTGGGTGGGTGGCTCCGAGGGGGAGAGGAATGTGGTCTGGAGGTTTCAGAAGTAAACGTCTAATGAGGACGCACTGACCTGCAACTGCAGTCTCCCGTCTCCTGCCTTCGGTCCGTGGCCTTGCCTTCAATCCGCTATCACGCTCCGCGGCGGAGCTTGTGTGTCCAAAGCTCCTGAAATGCGTTGAACTGCGGGAGGGACCGGGCGGGCGTGGGGTCTCGGGGTGCGCGGGTGGGGGGAGGCGGGGGAGGGGTTGGTTTGCGCGGGTCTGGGGTTGGGCGGTATCGCGCCACATCGTGTCCCCTAGCCCCACCCTCGGAAAGCACCCCGACCTCCCCTCGCACGAAGGCAATGCGAGGGAAAGACCCTAACCCCCTATCCACCCCCCCCCCACTCAGTGCTTACACCTCTCTCCCACCCGTCTGCCTCCACACCCCGCTCAGCCACACACGCGCGCGCACCCAACCCCTCGCCGCCTCGCCCTCACCTACCTCCAAGCTTCCTCCGGTGGACGTTGTTCGCACCTGAGGACCCCATCGTACCCACCCCCCTCCTTGCCAACAGCACCTCTCGCTGCCGCCCGCCGGCCCCCTCCCCTCCCCCGCCTGTCCCCCGCCCCCTCGCCCCCCTCTCTCTCTTCCCCGCAGGCGTGCTGTGGGGCGTGTCGGGGCACCTGGTGCTGTTCCTGTTTGTGTACGCGGGTGTGGGCACCTTTGTGACCACCGCGCTGTTCGGGCGCCTCATGACCAGCCTGTTCTACAGGTGGGAAGAGGGGCGGGGGGGAAGGAAGAAGGAAAACGGGTCGCGTCGCGGACACCGAAGT
>LSYV01000096.1:241116-251852 GCA_001584585.1 Gonium pectorale | reverse complement strand
CGGCCTCGCACGTCGCCGCCCCGCCCGCGACGGAGGGGAGGCGACGGCGGGCCCTGGAGTGGGGAGGGGCACCCTCCCCCCTAAGCCCCCCCCCGTCCTAGGAAGAGAGACCGAGGGACGGTATTTCATTTCACAATGATTGGCTCGGGGGCTAAGTTGCCACGTGCCATACATGTCTGCATGAATATGTATACGTGTCATACACGTCTGCATGAATATCAATCTGCTGTGTATGCCTTGTGTCACTTTGGATGCATCTTGGTGTCCTGGTAGGTGCTGAGAGCCGCGCTCGTGGTATCTGTCGTGGTGTATGTGAGGGCCTTTATGTTTGGTCCCGGTGTGAGGCCGCGGACCTGCTAGGTGTCGCAGGTCCGGGCCTTGCTCTGCTACATTGGTTGGCTGCGCGACTATTGCACTCGCCACTGGTTGTGTACCCGATAGGCTGTATGTGCGAGTTCATTTCAGCGCCGCCGTCGAGGCAAGGAGGCCCCCGGTAGCGGGCAGCCATCGTGTGGAGGTTGCAGCGGCACCTCGGGTTTACATCCGTTCACTGGTCGATTACCCGGTTGTTCTAAGCTTACCGAGCTAACACCAGCTGTGATCTGTGTAGCTGCTGTCGGGCAGGCTGCTGTCAGTGTGTCGTACTGGTTTTGAGAACCGCCATCGTGTGGTCGGGCTTTCAGGTCTGGGCCCCTGTCTGCCCTGTGCACTCCTCTTCGTCGCGCTGGGGGGGAGGCTGCTGCCGTGGTCTGTTGGCACGTGTGAGTCTCGGCTTTTGGCTACCCGTTTCGTTGGCGCCTTTACTGGTACCTCTCGCCTATCGCTGCGCTTTGGCTTCGAGCTAAGGGGGGTGTGAGGCGCTCAGCCGGATCAGCTGTGTCGTTGCACGCACTATCGTACGACAGCTGTCGGGAAATACTAGGTGCCGTGATGTAGTACCGCGGCGCCTGGGTATGTGCGGGTTCCGGAGCTTGCTTGTACGGCACGAGGCATGCCTGCTGGTCGTGCGATGTGCTCTCCCGCTCTCCCCCTCGTGCGCTTGAACCGTTAGGCTCTCTCTGGCCTGGCCTCTCGTGATTGCCATGTAACGTTACACTGGTCGTGGTGCCTTAGATGGCCGCGCAGTCAGCTTGGTTCGCTCGGTCCTAGTGTGCTCTGGCAGCCTGGTCGTCGTTCTCTTGCAGTTCAGCCGCCTTACTTTGTTGTGGTGCATGCACGCGCCATCTGCTTTGCAACTCTGGTTTTCGCCCGGACGAACCTGCATGCAGGCACCTGTGTGTGCGGTGTGATACGCCAAGCCGGATCATCAGCTGTGTCACAGGACGTACTATCGTACGACAGATTCCTCTCCCCTCCCCTCCCCTCCCCGCCGTCTACCATCGTTTCCCACCGGCTTCGCCTTCGGGTGCACCGCGCGCTGCCGGTGTTCCCTTTTGGCTGCTCCCACCAATCCTCCCTCCCTCCCCCTTCATCTCCCCTCCCCTCGCCCCGCCCCACTCCCCATCCTTTTCCCCCACCCGGCTCCCGGGTCGCCGGCGCCGAGGAGACAGTCGTCTGTGAAAGGGGCGACCCGTGGGTCACATTCAGGCACCATTCGGGGTGCTCGCGCTTTCTTGCTTGCGGGCATCCCCGACCCGCCCGTCTCCTCCATTTTGCTGTCGCTGCTTGAAAATCCCCGTGTCGGGACTCGGGAACAGCGGCCGTGGCTCGCGCGGGCCGCAAGTGATCGGTGAAGTTCGACAAACCGGGTAAGCTGGTTGGCCGGTCTTTTTGGGAGGCGGAACGACCGTCACATGTCTTGCTCTGTACCCGCCCGCCCCATTGGAAACGTCACGCCTTCGGGCGTGTATGGCCGTAGAGGCGGGCTCCCTCTTTCCGTGCAGGTTTCTGCAGGTTTCCCGGTTGAAAAACAATCACGCCTTGGGACCCCGGCTGTTTTTCAACCGGGGTCCACACGCGCAGCTCGAGCGGCTGCTTCACAACCAAGGCGTGATACATGGACATCGTGTCCTCGACGGTCTTGCCGAAATCCACGGCCTTCAGCGGCCCGTGCGGCCTGGAGGGCTTGTAGGCGCAGCCGTCGCCGGGCTGCGAGCGCTGCTGCTCGTCAAGGGGCGCCACAGCATACCACACGTGCTCAGAACACGATGGCGGTTCTCAAAACCAGCACGACACACTGACAGCAGCCTGCCCGACAGCAGCTACACAGATCACAGCTGGTGTTAGCTCGGTAAGCTTAGAACAACCGGGTAATCGACCAGTGAACGGATGTAAACCAGAGGTGCCGCTGCAACCTCCACACGATAGCTGCCAGCTACCGGAGGCCTCCTTGCCTCGACGGCGGCGCTGGAATGAACTCGCACAGCCTATCGGGTACACGACCAGTAGCTAGTGCAGTAGTCGCGCAGCCAACCAACGTAGCAGAGCAAGGCCCGGACCTGCGACACCTAGCAGGTCCGCGGCCTCACACCGGGACCAAACATAAAGGCCCTCACATACACCACGACAGATACCACGAGCGCGGCTCTCAGCACCTACCAGGACACCAAGATGCATCCAAAGTGACACAAGGCATACACAGCAGATTGATATTCATGCAGACGTGTATGACACGTATAGATATTCATGCAGACATGTATGGCACGTGGCAACTACCAACTGACACGGCGTGCCTAACCCAGGGTAACCCAAGCACCCACGGAACCCACGGAACGTACTGCTGCTCCACGGAACGTACTGCTGCTTCACGGAACCTAATTACCTCCTGACAGAACATGCGAATCCGCGCAACGCGGCGCAGCCTCCCAGCAGCCCATACGCATCGCGCTGCCAGAAGCGGACCGGCGTCGCTCTCCCCCCCACCCCGCGCTCCCCTTGGTGTTCCTTGGTGCCCTTGTGAGCCCCGCCCATCCTCCCACCCACCCACCCACCCACCCACCCGGTACCCGCTCGCCCCTCCCTTGCCCCCAACCCCCGCCTTGCGCCCCAAACCTCCCCCGTGCCCCCCCCCCTGCCGCGACCCCAGCTCTCCCCTGCACCTTGAGCCGCCCGGGCGTGGCCACCACGCAGTGCAACCCCCGGCGCGTGGATGTTCTTGAACATGGGCTTGGAGTCGATGCCGCCGATGTGCAGCATGGCGCGCAGCTCGGGGTAGCGGTCGGCAGTCAGCGCCTGGGGGCCGGAGGGCCGCACGGCGGGGGGGGCAGCCGGGGAGGGCGAGGGTTGGAGGGAATATGCTGGCTGTGGCAGTGGTCGCGGAGGGGGGCCCAGTGCCGGCCGCACCGCACGGGGTCGGTCGGACGCCGCCCCACGCACCAGGGAGGGACGCCGCCAGGCCGCCGGGCCGGGGCCGGGGCCGGGGCAGGCAGCTGGCGGATGCCGGGGGAACGCCTAGCTAGCCCCGGGGCCTAGATCGGGGGTCCAGAGGCAAGCGACGAGGGGGCAACTGGGAGAGCGCGAGAGTGGGCGCCTGGACTCGCCCGCACCTCACCCTCCGCGCCCATCCGCACCCACCGCCCCACCCGCACCCACCCGCCCACCTTTGCAGTATGTGTCGGCGATCTCGTACGTCTGCGTGGCCAGCTCGCGCGAGGGGCAGATGCAGAGACCCGCGGGTCTCTCGCTCGTTCTGGCCCAGCGGCATGTGCATCTCTTCCTGCGGGGAGGGGGGAGGTGGCGAGGCCGGGGTTGGGGGCGTGGGTGGGGATTGAAGGCCATGAACGAGCGGGGGGCGGGCGGGCCGGCTGGGCATGGGTGACGCCCTCACAAGACGTAGGCGGGAGCTGGGTACTTGACGGGTGAAGCAAAGGGCTGCAACAGCGGCGTCCGCATCCATAACAACGGCAGCGACAGCACGAATGGGAAGCAGCGCCGCGGCGCCCCGATCCCGCCTGCTGGCGCTGTCGATGCGCTCCGCCTGCCACCTAGGCGGCGGCGGCGGCGAGGCTCCACCCGGAGGGGAACGATGGCGGTGCTGCATCAGCCACGTTCCTCAAGAAGGTCGCTGTCTACACACCCTTCGCAATAAACGAGCTCGCCCTGTCTGTCAAAGCCCTGTCTGTCAAGACAGGGCGAGCTCGCTGATTGTGAAGGGTGTGTGGACAGCGACCTTGTTGAGGAACGTGGCTGATGCAGCACCGCCATCGTTCCCCTCCGGGTGGAGCCTCGCCGCTGCCGCCTGCGTGGCCAGATGGCAGGCGGAACGCAGCCACAGCGCAAGCAGCTCGGAGGCGGCAGCGGCAGCCGCCTGCTCCACCGCGGCAACGCCGCCACCGCCGCCACCTGGCCCACCTCCTCTGCCGCCACTGCCACCGCCGCCCAAAGGGAGGGTCTGCGCTTCACACAGCTGGGAGGCGCCCGATAGGAACACGCCTAGCACTATGAAGGATGCCACATCCCTCAGCGCCTCCGCCGTGCTGCGCTCCCACTCGGCCACGTCGGGTGCCGCGGCTCGGTCCAGGAGGGTGAAGGCCACGTCGGTCCAAGACGGTGAAGGCCACGCGCAGGGCGCGGTCCAGGTTGGCCCCCAGCAGGCCGTGCAGTCGGGCGGACAGTGCCACGCGTGCCGGCTCGCTCAGCGTGGCAGTGCCTGTGTGCAGGTGTATGTGGGTGTATGTGGGTGTATGTGGGTGTGTCGAGCATCCTGTCACCAAGAAAGGGTTAAGCAAGGCAACCCTAGCATACGAATAGAAGTATGGGCAAGGATTATTGTGAGTCTGTACACCGAGCAAGGTGCTGCGAGTCTCACCGAGGATGGGCGAACTGGCGGCAAAACCGTCAAGCGCAAGTGGTGGAGGATAGGGGCGGTGAGCCTGCATTGTGGACCATGTCCCTTCAACTTGCCGCCCTGGCCATGTGCCACTGATGTGGCTCAATCAGTCACCCTTACCCAGCCGCCCTTCCCGTTCAAGCCCCGCCCACCTCGTTTGGGGTATATATGCTGTCAGTGCGTATGTCGCCTTGAGCAGCCTCACCAGACCACCTGCTGCCTTCAAGCCAAGCTTGGGCTGCGGTGCAGGCAGGGGGATACATACACACACGCAACCTGCGGTGGTCAGCCCGTTAGCTGCAAAATCACAGGCCACCTTTGGAGTCGGTCCCGCGCACAATGCACGCCACTCTTCTTGGCAGCGGAACGGACGGCGCATGGCGCCGTGCGTGCGTGCGGCGCGGCTGGGGTGGGGTGTGTGTCGTCTCTAGGCCAGCAATGGGTAACGGCCCCACGGGTCCCAAGGGGTAACGGGTCTGAAGGGTTTGACGCAGAGGTGAAGTGGAAACCCAAATAGCTCGCCACGGCACGGCACTCTCTCCCGCTTCTTGCTGTGCGTGCCCTGGTGCGGGCTGTTGGTGAGACCCTCCATCGCGCGCGCCAGCGCCTCCGCGCACAGCGCCAGCCCCCAGGCGGCCGCCTCCAGCCGGGACGGCAGGCAGGCCAGCGCTTCCGCCGCTTGTTGCTGGCCGCCGACGCCCGGGGGCCTGTGCCAAACCCGCTCCCACAGCTGGCGTAGAGCGGCCATCACCGTGCCCAGGGATGCCGAGCTGCGCATTCGTTTGGTAGGCAGGGGTGGGCGTCAGAGCGCAAAGCGGGACAAGGTTGTGCTCTGGGGTTGGGGGCAGGGTTGGTGCTGGGGGGGGGCAGGCAGGGAGGGAGGCGCCAGGGGGCACACGCGCAACGTGGGCTGCCGATCCGTCGAGACGGAGGGACCGAACACACACCGGCTGACTCTCTCTGGAAGCGAAGCCGCACCTGTGTTCGGTCCCTCCGTCGCCATCACCCACATCAAACTGTTGAGCTTGCTTGGGCTGCAAAGCTTGCGACGACCACGTGGAGGTGTCGGGCTAGCCACTGGCCAGCGCTTCCCGCGAAGTCATTGTGGAGTTTGTGGCCCAGCGTCTCGCGCGCTGCACTTCTGTTACTACACGGCCGTCAGCAGAACGCTTGCCACGGCAATCTTAAGGAGCGGGTGACACAAGGCCTTTGCGGGGCGCGGCTTTGGCTCAGTTCAGGAGAAACAGTGTCGTAGCTTTGTCGCGGAGTCAACCGGAAGTGAGATCGCCTGATCGCGCGCCCCCATGAGAAGAAGCTTTACATGAGGCGAGGATCTTTACAAAAGAAGAGCTGCAGTGGAGCCGCCGGCTGAGGTCGGTGCGCCCGCTTGCCCCTCCCGCGCCCACTCCACCAGTCGCCTGCCGCGGTATGGGGCCTGCCACCCCTCCCGCAGCTGCCCATACCCCTCCGCGTCGCGCAACTCGGCCCCCTCCACGTCTCCAAGCAAGCTTTCCGTCCGGAGGGTGCCCGAGTCGCGTCCTGTCCCGTTCCTCTGCAGCAGTGACCCGCGGGTCGGTTGGGGCCCTACACCGCCACCGCCACCACCACCCCCATCCATACCACCGCCAAAGCAGCCCCGACCAACCGCGCGCGCGGTTCAGCCACCAAACAACAGGGCACCGGCCCCACAAGCAGCCGCACCGAGCAGGATCCCCCCCGGACCAAACTCCATCCCACGGATAACCAATAAGTGCAGTCTCATACTTATAGTATTCCTTATATGTTTGCAGAATTTTATAGCCGTTGGTTAGCATTTGACGACGGTCAACGCGTCCATTGGCTGGTCAGCATTGGAAAGCTGCCCCACGCGAACAGCACCAACTCATGGACCCGGCACGGTCACGACTAAACCCGCACAAGCCAGGCGGGGCTTCTCTAATGAACGCTGGTGCCTAATTGCGGACAAACACTGGGGTTCATGACGGGTGGATACGGTTGTGCCTCTCTTCTCGCTCCCCTGCCCCTCAGGCGGGTGCGCGCGGGTTCAGGCCATGTCAAAGCCGGTTGCCCCTGCCCATGCGTCCGACACGGCACACATACCCCCTCTACCCTTTATGACCTAAATCCCCGGTTCTCACGGGGCTCCGCCCATTTCCAAGCTTCAAGGAAGCTTTTCCCCTACTTGTTGCAGCAGTCCTACGATCACCCCACGCCGCCACGCATCGTTGGGATGGGGCTGTGCTGACAGTGCGTGGGATCTGCGACCGTCTGTCCCTCTGAAACACACAACGTGCCTTGCTTTACTTTGCCGCAGGCAGCCCATTCCACTCCAGGCGTCCAGCCAGGGGATATCGACTTTCCTCTTCACCCCGCCTGCCGTACGTGTCGGCTAAACGAGCACCGAATAATTCGGTACAAGGCCTCACTGACCAGTAGTGCACGTGGCCGTATGTATAATTCACCGCCGCCCCAACGCTGCGCCTCCGTACCGTGCCGTACATCCTCTGCGTGTCTAAGTGCACATGCGCCCATGCTGGCGCCCTGTACTTGACCGCCCATTAACGTCGCGCCCTACCTCGCCCAGCTGGAGACCATCCAACACCCCAGCCGTGAGCACCTCCTCCTCCTCCTCCTCCTCCTCCAACGAGTGCGCGGACAGTAAAACTGCCGCCAGCGACATGATGTGGACCCAAGCCCTCGCCACGCAGGGCGGGCGGGCAGGGCGCAGCGGGCTACCAGCCTACGAGCCACATGCCGAAAATCCATGATGATGGGATGGCAGCAGGGATGCCGAACAGTCCAGTGTGATGACCCCCACCGTATGGGCCACCCATGTATCGTATGCCGCAGCCAACAGCAGTCCTGGCACCGGAACAGTGCGCCAGAGCGGCTGCTCTCGGCTCGGGGCCCCAGGTGGCGCACAAACGGGGGGGGGCGGGGCTAGAGGCGGGGCCGCCCGCCCCGCCCGCCAACACGATCACGATCACACGCGCTCATACACATACGACCTTATCATTGTTATATTACTTATTCTCTGTTGCTACATATCTGTTATAACTAACGCTATGATGAGCGCGCCATTCACAATCCCAACCTACTTGAACCTACACACAACGCACACGCACATGCACGTACATGTCGTACATGTGTGCCCGCCGTACCTGGGGTAGCCAGCATGGGTCGGCACGGGATGGATAGATGCAGCGACATGTTCAGCTGGTGCAGCACATCTCTCAGCATACGGTGTGCGCCGTGCACATGCCGTACGTGGCACATAACGGCGCGATTTCTCGATTCACCACCCAACCAGCTACCGTACACATACCGGCAACGACCAACCGACTAGCTAGGCAGCCGGAGCGACTGCTAGACGGTGGCGTTTAAAACGGGCGATGCCTGCCGATGGCCCCCCAGGTGCCCTGCCGCCTGCCGTACGCTCGGCCCACAGTCCTGATGCGAACAATATCCGATGCGCGCGCATGCGGAGGGCCTGTGTGGTACCGTCTTCATCCGTGTACACGCGCACCGCCGTACCTTGCTTGGCCAGGCACGCCTCCCCTCGTACGCTCGTAGGCGGCCACGTTGTGAAGGCATACGACACATGGTGGTGGTACCCATGGGTAGCTTCGGCTGCCTGGACGGACCACCCCCTTAATCCACGCCCGTGTCATGCCGGGCGTACATATTAAAATTATTATGAAGGAATACGACTGCATGTAGGCGCTCGGAGATCCAGTGCACGGCGCTCCGGCGTTGCTCCCTCCCTGGCTCAATACGCTACCACCCAACTCACCCCACCCCACCCCGCCATCCACCACTGTTGCTCCCGGCGCTGTGGCGGTGCCCGGCGGACGGCCTTTCCTCGCCCTCGCCGCGGACGTGCGCAGCCGACACACGCGCTACGCCGCATCGGGCTCCGCGCCCCCGCCAGGCCCTCCGTTCGGCCCTCCGCCGTCAAGCCCACTGTCCGGACCCAAGTTTGCGCTGATCTCCAGCACCACGTCCCTCAGCTGCGCCGCGAGGCCCGACTCCGACAGCAGCTCGGACGAGGTGTGGCCCAGCGGCAGCGGCAGGGGCAGCGGCACCCGCCCCGTAACGGCGGCCGCAACGGCCGCGGGACCAAGGGCCGGCGGCAGCAGGTCAGCGAAGGGCATGACGCCGTTGCACGGCAGTATGCCATCGCCGTACCGATACGGCGGAACGCCGTTGCCGCACTGCGAGCCGTCGTCCCCGCTGCTGTTGCTCCTGTTGATGCCAGAGGCGCCGGTGTCTGGCGACGACGGCAGATGGCCGAAGCGGGGTTGCGGAAGCGGCGGCTGACAGGTGCCGGCGGCGGCGGCTGTGGCGCCTCGCTGCCCCGCCTCCGCCCCCGCCCCCGCCTGGCCGTCCGCCTCCTGCTCCCCTGCTGTTTGCGGCTGCGGCAGACGCCACAGCGGAGCCGGCCAGGCGGGGCTCACCGGCGTCTGCCCCGCTGGCGCCACGGCGCTATCGCCGCTGCCATCGTCGGGCGGCGGCACGCATGCGGCCTGTGGTGGCTGTGCGTGGCGGCTGTGGGTCCGGCCCACGGCCGGTCGGGCCACACCGCGCGCGAGCGCCTCGGACTGCGCCTTGGGGCGGCCCCGCTGTGGGGCCGCCCCCGCGGCCCCCGCTGCGGGCGGCCCGTCTTGCGCGAGCGGATTCGCGCAGGCGGCGCAGGGGTCGGGGCCGCCGCGGAGATCGTGCGGGCCGCCGCCGTGCGAGGAGCGGCTGCCGCCCCCGGCCGCCGCCGGCACCCGCCGCCCCCGCGCCATCCCGAGCTGCACGGGGGCAGGAGTGGGACCGCAGAGGAGCACCGGCTTACGATGTACGGCTTTGTGCGGCTGTGTACGGCTGTGTGTGCATGCGTGTTGTACCATGCGGTACAGCCAGGTGGTGCCCCGTGTGTACCGCCGCCATGTGCGTGGGGGCCCACTCCCTAGCCCACTCCCTCCGTCGCCACCAAGTGGTGAAATGGAACAACGCATAGTGGTATCCGGTGGAGGGGTCAGAGCTGCACCAAGTAAATGTGCGGTGGGGGCCGCAGGTACATGCCGCAGACGGGCGTGGGCGCTCGTCGACATCCCGCACCGATAACAACCGATAACGGCAACAACGGCCTTTCCAGGCCATGTGTTGGCAGCCGACACCTCCCCCACGGAGGGCAGTGGACGGATCGCCGCGTCATCACCGTTGCCGTGGTCGGTCGGGTGTTGCCCGGGCGCTGCTGGGCGCTCCGCAGGCGAGGCAGCAACTCCCCTTTTGTCATGCACACAACAGAGCCCCATCCAGTACGGATAGTACGGCAAGTACAAAAGTACGGCCCCAGCCCCCAGTCCAACCCCCAACCCCCACCCATCAGATGCCCTCTTCTTCATTATTACCCCCATCCCTACCCCCAACCCCACCTCGAGCTGCAGCAGCTGCAGCTCCTTGACCGCCTCCGCCGCCGCGGGCCGCCGCATCGGGTCCGCCTCCCAGCACTGCTGTATAAGCGCTCGCAGGCGCGGCGGGCAGCGGCGGCCCGGCAGCTGGCCCAGCGGCAGCCGCTCGCCCAGCAGCGCCACGCGGTACGCAACCGCCGCCACGCTGTTGTTCTGTAGAAGCGGGGGGGCGTAAGGGGCAAGGTGGGCAGGGGATAGGGCGAGAGGCGGGTGGTGGGGTGACCCGGCAGGCAGGCAGGGCAGGCAGGCAGGCAGGCAGGCAGGCAGGCAGGCAGGCAGGCAGGCAGGCAGGCAGGCAGGCAGGCAGGCAGGCAGGCAGGCAGGCAGGTGCCGGTGACGGCGAGGGGGAAGGGGCGGGCCGCATATGGGAAAGGGGGCAAACCTAACCTGCAGTTGACCTAGCTGCCCCCCACCCGAGTTTCTTTGGGCTGCCGAATAGCTGCGCGAGGGCAACGCCCCGCCATGCCCCCATCCCGCAGCCCAGCCCCAGCCCCGCTGCCCAGCTCCCG
>LSYV01000096.1:178610-190345 GCA_001584585.1 Gonium pectorale | reverse complement strand
CCGCCGCCGCCGCCGCCGCATCAGCCGGCGGCGGCGGCGGCGGGGGGCAGCGCACCGCGGCGCGGTGATGCTCGCTGGTGCGGCGTTGGCGCGGCAGCCTCCCCTGCCACGGTGGCCGCGGTGCCCGGGCCCCTGGGATTGCCGCGGTCGATGGCTGCCTGGGAGTCGCCACCGGACCCCGCTGGGGGCGGCCCCGCGCCGGCTGAGCTGTGGCAGGTCCCGGTCCCGGCCACTGAGCTACCCAGGCCGGGGCGGGGGCCGGGGCGGGGGCAGAAGCGGGGCCGACTGCAGCCAGCAGGTGCTCAGTCGCCGCGTGACGGCGGCAGCGGCAGTGGCGGGAGCGCCGCCGGATGACGGGCGGCAGCGCCTTATGCGCCTGGGGGCTGCGTCAGCGGAGATGGGGGCGGGGCCGGAGCCGGCTGTTGAGACTGGCGCCGCCGGGCTCCGTTGCTGTACGGCCGCGGCCTGTGCGTGAGCGCGTTATAATGTGGGGGGGGGGGTCCAGAAAATTGAGGAGGTGCTCTCACTGGAGAAGCCTGAGGCGCATGCGGGCGGTGGGGGGGGGTAATAAAGAGGGGGAGGGGGGTTAATAATAACGGGTCGCAGCGCGGACACCGATTCGCATACTCAATAGAGGGAGTAATGGCGGTCTTGATGGAGCTGTAGGCGACCTGAAAAACTTCGTATACGATGGCAGCTATGGGCGCCGGCTGGCAGGGTGGGGTAGGTGCTGGTATTCCGGTATGAGATGGTCTGCGCGCGCGAGTGAAGCGCATCAGGGGGTTTTCCTGCTGTGTGCTGTGTGCTTTGTTACGGGTGGGCGCCAGACCCGGCTGTGCGCCCACACGCTGGGGCCCCGTTTGTGCGGGACCCCCGTCGCAGATGCGACGGCTGGTATTCTTTCGCTTGTACTGCACTGCACTGCGCCGCGGCCATGTGCTGATTCAACATATTGTGTGTGTGGGGGGGGGTGGCGGGGTGGTGGTGGGGGGTGGGTGGCGGAGTGGCGGGGGTGGGTGGGTGGCGGGGTCACGCCGCCTGCCCAGCGCACGCGTTCCGTCATGCGCCTCGGCCTCCCCAGTCCCCACCCGCCAGTACTCAGCAGCGTTGCGCTGCGTTGCGTTGAGTTGCGTTGCGTTGCACACACATCTCGCGATGCGTTTTCGCGATGCGTTTTCCTTTTCAACACATTTCGCGATGGTGCCCTGGGGAGCGCCGCACACAGCATGCCGCACACAGCATGCCGCACACAGCATGCCGCACACAGCATGCCGCACACAGCATGCCGGGACGGCCTGTGCCGTAGGCCGTAGGACCGCACACGGTTGGTTGCGATTTGCCTTCTTTTGACAGATACCAGACGTTAGCGAGACTCAGTGGCTGCTTGTTGGCCGCTATCGGAGACTCCGTGAGTGCTGTTGGGGTGCGTGGTGTGGTGTTCTTTGTGGGCAAGGTTACGGACTTACGGTAGGCGCATAGCAGTAACCGATCAAGGGCGAAGATGACTGCTTTTGGTTACACGTCCCGCCGTTGCCGTTGCGACCTTACGCCAGGACCAGTCAGCCGTTGGTGCGTGGCGGTTAGGCAGTTGGTACGGCAGGAGGTTGGTAAGGCTCGGCAGGCAGGTGTGGGTATTGGTTTTGCCCTCGCCAGTCGGGGGGAGCTCCACCCGCCACATTGCCGGTGCGTGTCCCCGAGTCTCTCTGCGGCCGGCGCCAGGGTTTCCGCTGGTGCTGGAGAGAGGGAGGCGTAGGCCTGCGTGGCAGTCCTCGTATGCGCTGGCGTGCGTCTGCAAGGGAGGCCACGCCCCGGGGCGCAACTGGGGTCACTTGGCCGCATGCGCCAGGCGGGGCACGAGTCCCGAAAGCCCTGTCTTAACCAGCCAGGCGCGCCCAGCCTGGTGGCCCCGCGCCGGCTGAGCTGTGGGCAGGTCCCGGTCCCGGCCACTCAGCTACCCAGGCCGGGGCGGGGGCCGGGGCGGGGGCAGAAGCGGGATATGCGACCAAGACAGGGCCTTCGGGGCTGGTGTGCCCGTGGGGGACGTTTAGAGGCTTTCGGGACGCTTGCGGTTTCAGCGCGTTTCACGACGCTGCGTGCAGCGGTTTTGGATTGGCTGGTGGCGGGCCGTAGCGGGTTCCATTCCACGGGCCTCCCAGCCTCCCAACGAGACGACATTCGACCCAACTTGGGGCACCCAATGGCTAGGCTGTCCCGCTGGCGTTACGTGGTTCTTACTGTTGTGCATTCGTCGCTGTGTGCACGCTGCGGGGAGGGTTCAGGTGCGCGGGGGGTCCGGCGGCTTCGTGCCGCTCCTGGGCGGTTGGCCGCGCCGCTTGCGGGTGCTCGGGTTCCGGCGGTTGCGGCGGTTGCGGCGGTTGCGGCGGTTGCGGCGGTTGCGGCGGGGGCAGAGCTGGGGTGGGGTGGGGGGCAGAACGGCGGATGTGCCCAAGCAATGCGCGATGCGCTGAACGCCACGTGCCGGCGCCACCGCTGCTCCCGCGTCCCGCTGTATCATGCGTCAGACGCTGCCGGGGCACCCGCGTGGCACCCGCGCCCATTATTGGCTTTAAACGGGGCGGCACAGCCCAAGCAGCCACAGCACATAGGGCATGCGTGCATACTCGGTGCCGTACGGTACGGCACCGCGTGTGGATTGGATGGGCCGGCAGCGACAGCCAACACAGCCAACAGGGGCGGCCGGACGCCCGAGCCGTTTCAGGTGCTGCGCGCGGGGCCGCGCACTTGCGCAGCCGGCGGCTGGGGTGACAAGCTGGAGCATGCCGAAGCACGTTGGTTGCTACACAGTCAGCTCATTGCAGAGGCCAGGCAGGCAAGGCAAGAAGATGCGCATTCCCCTCTCCAACGGGAGGCAAAGGGAGGCAACGGCGGGGACGGCACTAGAGCTGGTGCGGCTTCGGTGACGTCTGCTGCTGCTTCGATCAAACTTCCGGGCAATTCAGATCCAGATCCAGATTCCCCCTTGCACACAACGCTGTTGCTGACCGGGCATCACAGCCGCGCGTGTTTTTTTGTGCGTGTGTCCACAGATGGAACGAAAGACGAGCGAGCCTGCGCTGCCTGGCTGAGACGCTGTGCGGCAGCGCGTCAACACAGATCACGTGACCCAGCGCTGGAGGGGTGGGTGGGGACCTGCCATGTACGCGGGCAATTGATTGAGGCCAAACGGGGGCCCTCCCGTTGTCCCGTACGTCTTAGAGGGAGCAGCGTACCGGGTACCGGGGCGTCTTACTGACTGGGTCACGTGAATCCGCTGCGCTGTCCGTGCCTGCTGTGCGTGAGGGATGAACCACCCAGCCGGCCCCTTCCTAGGCAAGCCCCGCGGGCAGGTACACACGGCGGCATACATGGCGAGTGGAGCAAGCAGGCCAACGCGTGCCAAAGCCCTCTGTCGCTTGTCGGCTCGCTACCTCTGGTACGGTACCTCACGACCTCACGACCGGTGCTTTTTGAGTGGCGTGCGTCGTGGTTTACTCATGCGTCATTACCAAGGCGCTGAACTTGCATTTCGGACGAGGTGCGCAGTGCTCAGTACTCAAGAATGGGTGCTACTGGATCCCGACTTCCCCACCCCGCGTGCTCTATTTCAGCCATACCCTGCACGCCAGGAGCGAGCGCTTCATTCGTTCCCACACGCGCCGGCTGGCTGTTGGTTGCGTGGCTGCCAGTCGCGGGCTTGTGCTGTCAGATTACGGTTGCCACGTATTACTACAGTATGTGTACGGCATGTATGCAAGCAGCAGGGATATTGTAGCGCTACTCCGTCATGTGTTGACTGCTGTGGCAGAGGCAGTTGCTGGCATGTGCATAGCAGTCTACGGCAGCTGCAGGCGAGCAGTGCGCGCTGAGTAGGTTGTGCCCGTCGTCGTACCGTCTGGCCGATTGTATGGTCTACCTGGGGCGTTGCTATCGCATTTAGACCACGTGCAATTCGCAAGGCTGGCACAACAGCCGTGAATTCTCCCCGCAGCTTACAGACCCGGTGCCACCCGACAATGTCAACAAAACCGGCAGTGCACGTAATGCCCCCAGTCCTCGCCTGCCCTGCCATACGCATGCTGGCATTGCTGGCGGCCCTGCCGTACGCACTGTGCCGCGCACACATCGCAGCCGATTACATGACTTCCGGAAGCGTGACAACGAAGTACACGTTACACTGCCTCAGTGCAGCGACCAATGCTGCCCATGGCAACTCAACGCATCACAAAACCGCTCAATCAAAACATGCAGCTATCGGCCGTACGGTACGGCGCTATCCCGGACACTCCTTGCAAAGGACGGTCCAATGAGTCAACCGTCAATCTACCAATGGGCAACTCAGGAATCACAGAGTCGTCGCTGGTCGCCTGTCCCCTTTGGGACAGCTACCTGTCCGGCCTGTCCGGCCATGAACGCAGCGCAATCCTGCGTGCGGCTGTAGCCCCACCTGCTGCCACCTCCGGCCTATTCGCCCAACGGCGGCTCTAGGAACGTAGAATATCAATCAATTTGCCGCAGACGCACTAGAAGTTGAAGACGTAAGTTTGCGGGTGGGGATTCTATGTAGTCATATCAATACAGCAATCAATCAGCAGTCCTGCTCCAATTAGAGACCACAAAATTTGCAAAGGTCCTCATAGGGCACTAGGCCACAAGTACGGAGACATAGTACGACGGGGACGGAGGCAGCCCGCCGCAGCCCGCAGCTCGGAGGGCGGGTGAGGTGCGCGGCGGCTGCCCCCGGACAGTACGGCAAGGTTAGATACAGCCGTACTTCATTCATTTAACGAGGCTAGGGAATCTGATTGCGGGTGCCGTTGTCGGCCCGCCCGGCCCGTCACATGCGGCGGCCCTGGCGGCGCTGCTGCTGCACCTGCTGCTGGTGTTGGTGCGCCCAGCCTTGCCCCTTGCCGCCGTGCGCCGCCGACGCAGCGGCCGCCATCACCGACCGCTGCGCCGCCCGCATCTGCGCCGCCTGCGCCTGGCGCTGCTTGGCCTGCTTGGCCGCCGCCTGGGCCTCCTGCCGCCACCGCTGCTGCTGCCGCGCCGCCACCGCCGCCGCCGCGTCGGCGTCGGGCCCCGTCGCCTCGGTTGCCTCCACAAGCAGCAACAGCGGCAGCACTCGCGCAAGCAGCTCGAGGCTTTGGTGCTGGGGAGAGGGCGGGGGCGACGGCGGGGAGCGGGGCGGGGTGCGGCAGGGAGAGCCGCGGGAGACCGGTGCCGAGGAGACGGGGGAGGCAGAGGCGGGGGAAGCGGTGGCGGCGGGGGAGGAGGCGGAGGAGGCGGGTGCGCTCTTGCACTTGCGGGGGTGGGCGTTGGTGACGGGGGCAGAGGCGGGGGAGTGTGCTGGGGCGGCGGGCCCCGCAGCCGAGGGCTCCAAGGGCTCCGTTTGGTCAGCCTCGGCTGCCTTGGAGGGGAGAGGGGCGCAGCCGCAGTCGCCGACAGGGGCCGGGTACCGAGCGTCTTCGGTGGCGCTGGCGGGCAGCGAGGCGGCGGCGGGGGGCATGGGGAGGAGCTCCTCGGCGTCAGAGGACGAGGACGAGGCCAGCAGTGTCGACGAGGAGGAGGAGAAGGAGGAAAAGGAGGAGAAGGAGGAGGAAGCGGAGGAGGCGGGCGCAAAAAGTAGTAGGGGATCGATGTCGTCCGGTCCCGGTGACAAGAAGGGTGCGTCGGCTGCGGACATCTGCGGACGGGAGAGGGGCGGCGGGAGGGGAGGGGCGGGCTCAGGCAAGTGGCAATGTACCGGAGTGCAAGCTTCAAGCTTTGTAATCCCAGCCCACGATACCTGTGCACGTCGGGCCATGAGCACGTAGCGCGCCGCGACAGGAAACGTTATGAGAAGTGCCCTGCCCCGTGCCGATCTCGTACGCGGCAGCTCGCTCAATGGGAGCAACCCCGTTCCAAAATTCCCAGCGCTTTAAATCGCTTAACTACACGCACCTCGCACGTCTCGACGATGGAGGAGGGCGAGCAGACGTGCTCGGAGCCGGCGGGCTGCTGCTCGGAAGCGATGCTAGCGCCAACGCAGGTCGAAGCGCAGTCCTGCGGCAGATCAGACAAATTTGTGGCAATATTACATTTCTGTTCATGAAACTAGTAGGAGACGGTCCCGGAGCAGGAGCCCGAGTGTAAACGTCGCAATAGTCGCAGCCCCAAAACTGCCCACAGCGCCTCCCAGGCCCCTTACCTCAGACGATACGATAAATAATGTTAAGCACGATGCTTTTATCTGTTCGGGCTTGGCATTGCTCGACCTGCAAGCGCCGAAAAGGAAGGGCACCGGAAGGGCCATTTCGCTACAGACACCTTGGAAACGCAAGGAACCGGGCGCCAAGCTCGATGCAGCCATAGGTATGGGCGTGCATGGTTCAATAGTCATAGTAAGACGGACGCATGGCCTTGTTCGCGTAAACTTCCCAGCCATTGTTGCCGCCCCCACTGACCTTGACGAGCTCCGCTTCACGAGGGGCTCCACAAAGACAAGGTATGCCAATGCAGCGATGGAGAGGAGATCCAGAAGGCACAGCAGCGACACCATCCTGTTCGCTTCGGTTTCTCTTTGGTTTGTTCTCGCAGTTGTCGAGGCCTGAGCAAGAGAGTAACAGAAAGTTTGAGTATACTTGGAGGGAAAGTAGCAGAGACCGGAAATAGGCTACGAGGCCGGCCCACGCCCCTTTTATCTTGGGCACCCGGACCGCCGGCCGTACGCCACAAATACGGCCCGCAATAAGTTCTCTCGAATAATCGGAATATCGACAAAAAGCACTTCGGGACCTTCTGCCGTTCTGCTGTTGTCTGCTATAATAGACCGCGTGTGTCCGCGCATGGCCGTCCATGGCAGCGAAGACCATGCTCGCAAGGTATACGCGCTTCCTGAGCTTCCGCAATGATGCATGGAAAACGTGCCCTTCTAGATGAGTTTACTTTGTGCATCCAGTAAGTGGCAATGGCCAATGGGAGATGCACGGATAGTCTCGCCCTCCTCTTGGTGTCAGGCACTAACCCGCGCGCACACACACACGCTCATCCCCCCTCGCCCTATGTGCCCCAGCGGCGCCTCCCCTCGTGTCCCCCCACATCGCCCCCTGCCTGCTGGCCCCCTGTCCTAACTCTTATGTATCAGGTTGGCCAACCGCATTCCCCTCGCCACCGCCCATGTTGCAGGGGGGCGCGTGGGCGCGGGTTAATCCCAGCTCCCCTCTCACCCCTCACTCGCAACGATACCACCCTGCGCTCCACCCCACACACATACTCACACAGTGCACGCATTAATCTGTGCACCTCGCCCTATCGGCCACATTCCTTTGACCGCCAAGCGGCACCCTGTGCCGCGCGCCCGCACCCAGCCGACCTCAGGCGCCGCCCGCCGGCCCCGCTGCGGGCCTGCGGTACACCTGACTCGCCTCCGTAACCCCCGCCGGCCGCTCCGCCAGCCGCTCCCACCCCGCCGCCGCCGCCATCTCGTCCATCTTTGTAACAAACAAATCGGCCTGCTCGCGGGTCAGCTGGAGCACGTGCCTGTCGGAAATGGGTTTATGTAGGATGGGTGGGTGGGCGGGTGGCGAATGGGATGGTGGACCAGGCAGCGCGGCAGGCCGAGACCTGGGCAGGTCACGTTCAGGAGATCTAGATCAAGGCATGACGGAAGAGCAACGCACGGATGCCTTCCCCAGCAGCTGCCCTTGCTACCGCGGTGCGAAACCGGCGTGCCAGCCTACCCCCCCATTACGTGCCGCCCCCGCCCACCTGGCGTTTTCCGCCACGATCGCCGCCCCCGGCGCCGCCGCCTTGAGCAGCCCCCCCTCCGGCCCCAGCAGGTGCGCGTGCCGGTGGCCCAGCGTCAGGGCGGAGAAGGCGCCCGCGAACTTGGCCCGGCCTGGCGGGGGCGGGGTGCGGGGCGGGGTGCGGCGGCGGGGCCACGTGTGTGTGTGTACGTGTGTAGGGGGGGGCGCGAAGCGAAGGCCCAGGGGCACAGAAGGACACCTCGGGAGTGGGCTCGCAGGGGACCGCGGGGGGGGGGTTGAAGGGCATTCTTAGTAGAGAAGCCGCGGGGGGAGGGAGGCGACATGTGGGAAGGCAGCGCGAAGGCGGGAAAAGAGCCCAAATTACCCCTGGTCCAGTCGCTCTGTGTAAAGCCTGGGGCCGCCCGCTGCGTGCGGCGGTTCACCTGTGACCCCCTTGGCCAGGTCGCCCGTCAGCAGCACCAGCCGGAAGCGGGCGGCGCGACGCCGGGCCGCGCCATCCTGCGCCGCCTCGGCCGCCCGCAGCGCCGCCTCCTCGGCCGCCATCTGCGTTCCGCACGGAGCCACACGCGCAGGCAGGGCAGTTTGGGCGAGGGGTGGCGAGGGGGAAGCGCGGTGTTACATTACCGGTATAGGACTGATGGGTGCGGCCAGGCTGCGGTGTTAAATCATGCAGAGAGCGTGTTTAGACGTTGACAGGCAGGAGAGGTGTGTGGGACTGCGGGTGCGCCGAGAAGGTTCCGCGCATGTTCCTCAGGCCGATGGGGCATGCACGCGGTCCACCACCCCGCGTGCTGGCGAGCAGCGCAGGGCGCTACGTCCGGCGACCTGACACCAAGGCGCCCGCGGACCCATGGGTCGCCCTCCGGCGATCCGGAGTGCCGCTGCGTTGCCAAAGCCCGAGCCCGCCCGTTGCACCTAGTGCTATCCCCAAACGAGCCCAACCCAGGTGAGGTTTGCTGAAGTCAGTCACTCCGAATTCTCAACGCAGGCGACCCCCACGCCGCTCCCCACACCCGACCACCGACCACTACCACCACCGGGCCCACACAACGCCCCACGCATCGCGCCCCCCCCCCCGGCGCCCCAAGCGCACCCGCTGTACCGCTGCGCCACCGACCCCCACGCCGCGCTCCACGCCCCGCCACCGGACCCTACAGCGCTCTTCACCGCACCCCACGCGGCGCCGCCCGCCTTGCAACACCGAACCACCCCGCGCCCCACTCACCCGCTGCACCGCTGCGTCGCCGTGCACCGGCACCGCCCCCCGGCCCCCGGTAGCGGACGAAGCTGCAGCGGCCGAGGGCGGCGACGGCGCCGAGGCGTCCGCCTGGTCGGTGCCAGCTTCGCCCGCACCCGGTGGTTCCGCGGGCAACGGCGACGTTGACGCGGGAGACGGCGCTGCGGCCGCCGCTGCCGCCGCTGCTGCGGCCACCGACTTGGCCACCTGCGCCCGCCCCCCGGATGAGTAGGTGGGCACCGCGCCCGGGCTCTCCTCCTGCTGCGCCCCGGCGCCCGCCACTTCAGCCGCTCCCGAAGGGCAAGAGGAGGCCGACTGGGCCGCCTCGACGCCGGCTTCGCCGCTGGGCGCCGAGCCTCCCTGCTGCTCCGATCGGTCCGGCCGCTGCTCCTCCAGCGCCTCCGGCTGCCGCTCTGCGTGCCCCTCCGTGCCCTGCCCCTCCCCCTCCCGCCCCTGCCCTGCCAGGTCCTCCAGCGACGTGGGCCCCCGCGCCACCCGCGCGCGGTGCGCCTCCGCCCCCTCACCCAGCGTCAGGCGGCTGCCGGTGCGCAGCTCGTGTAGCAGAGCCTGCCGGGCGGCGTGGGGCGGGTTTGGTTGGGGTGGGTTTCGGGTGGGTTGGGTTGGGTTGGGTGAGGTGGGGCACGAGGCGGTGGAGGGCAGCAGGAGCGCGACCACGGTCAGCCAGACAGGGTGCGGGTGCAGCGGCATTGGGGGCGAGAGGGGCTGAGTTGTGGGGGCTGACTGCCTGGCAGCGCTGCAGCACGCGAGGCGGGCCACGCCCGCCCGTATGGGTAGCGCCACGCACCCACGGAGGGGACCCCCCTTTGCACGCGATAGGGCAGGAGGCTGAGCTGACATGGGTCGGGGTGTGATAAAAGGAGGGGAACATGACGTGGGTCGGGGTGGTGCGGGGTTGACCTGGACGCGGGGGTGCGGGAATCCGCTGTGGCGACGGCGTTGCTGAGGCGGCCCAACCCACCCCCCACCCCCACCCACCTCCAGGTTGTGCTCCGCAATGTCCACCGCCGTCCGCGTGAACTGCTTGTTGGAGATCTTGTAGAAGGCGGGCTCCTCCGCCAGCGTCCCGAAGCAGTGGTAGGGGCCGTTGAGCGTGTCGCCCCAGAAACCCCACGCCGACACGCTGCGGCCCACGTCGCGACCGGTGCGGTCCTTGAACTCCTGGGGTTGGCGGGTGGGGCGGGTGGGGGGCGTGGCGGGTGGGGGTGGGGGGCGGGGGCCGGGCAGGTACAGAAGGGAAACGGGTCGGAATGCGATACGCCGAATCGCAGTCCTACGGGTTGATCTGCGGGGAGGGGAGGGGAGGGGAGGGCGGGTGCGGGTGGGAGCCAGTGAGGGAGAGCTCGAGGAGTTGGGCGGGGAGGAGGCGTGCGGGGAGGAGGCGTGCGTGCGTGCGTGGGGAGCGGTGCACCCGGCGAGGCCACACGGAGCCCGTTTCAGATGGGGTGGGGGGTGGGGAGTGGCCACCGGCCACCCGCCACCGGCCGTGCTATGCAGGCCACGGCGTAGGCTCCGCCTCGAATAGGCTCCGCCTCGCGAGTGGCCCATCACCTGCCTGCCACCCGCCCCGTGCGCCCACCCACCCGCCCGCCCACCCACCCTCCCACCCACCCGCCCGCCCACCCATCCACCCACCCACCCACCCACCCGTGTCCTGCCGTACGCCGTGCTGAGCAGCGAGCGGTTGGGGTGGTTGTACGACGCATCGCGCAGCTCGTGCGCCACGCCGTGCGCCCGCCAGTGGCGGAAGTGGTGGAAGTGGATTATGGAGCCGGCGGACGGGTCGGACACGCCGGGCGTGCCGGCGGGCTGGCGGTGTGGGTGTGGGGGGGGGGGAGGTGCGGGCGGGACCAGCCGTTTACAGAATTATGGGGGGGGGGGGGTGGCAAGGAAGGGCGGCCGTCACCCGTCAGGCGAGGGCATGGCGAGCAGGACAGGGGCAGTGGGGGTGGACAGGGGCGCACCCTCTTAATGCAACCAACCAAATCTCACTGCGCCGGCAGAGAGGGCTGCCGGGGAACAGCTTTGCTACGTGGCCCCGGGTCCGGGTGACCCTTGCCGTGGAGCTGCGGGCCATCCGTCCCGGCCCCGGTGGCCTGAAACGCCCCGGCGGGGCCCCGGGACTCCCTGGAGCGGGGCACGGTGGTACCCGCCGTGTCTGCCGTGCCTGCTCTAACCCGCAGTGTACCGTCCTGTGGCACTCCCAGTCTGCCGGACTGGACCGGGTTCTGGTGGCTTCCCTACTCCCGGGCCGCACCCCTTTGTATCCTGGCCCGTGTGCGCCCCTCCCCCGTCATCCAGGACTCGGGACGACTCAGATGGGATGGCATGCGCCTCAGGTTTCTCTTCTGAGAACGCTTGTCGTCACCCACCTCACGGTGCCCAACCTAAACAGCTAACCGCACTCGCAGGGAAGAGGCCGCACCTGCAGCCGCATGTGGTAGTCCCAGTCCACCATGTTGCGTCGAAAGTCGTACCGGTCGCCGTACCACTTGCGCGCCCGCGCGTCCCAGGCTTTGACCATGTCGTACGCCACGTTTGACCTCCACTTTTGCAGCGCCTCCACCAGCAGGTCGCGCTCCTGCAGGCCGGGGGGGGGGGCGCAAATTGGCGGACAAGGCCAGTGGATGCGCAAACTAGTGGACAAGGCCGGGGGGGGGGACGGAGGGGTGGGAGTCGAACCTGAGCATCTGGATTCGGGATGGCGCCGTAAGCACGTGCATGACAAGGTGCCTAGC
>LSYV01000096.1:143368-159287 GCA_001584585.1 Gonium pectorale | reverse complement strand
GGGGGGCACGGGGGGAGGGGACACGGGGTGCGGGTGTGCGGGTGTGTGGGGACGTGGGCACGCAGGGGGGGCGGGGCGGTGCACATGGGGCCAGATGTACGAGCGACTACAACGCTACGGCTTGCGTGTTGTACCGCTTGGCTGTAGCTTTGGCGGCAAAACTGCCTATTGTTGGGATCCCCCGGTCGTCATATGCTGTTCGGAGAAGGCGCATCTGCATCGACGAGGCCAGCAGTGGCCATGCAAACTGCGACCACTCCCGACTGCCGCCAACCGGCCCCTGCCTCGCCCCCGCGCCCCGACCGGCCCGTGCGGCACCCAGGTGGCGGCGGTCTCGTTTGCGGAGGACGCACCGCCACTGGAGCCGCGCGCCGAGGAGGCTGCCCTAGCGGCCCTCATGGGTTACGTGCGGCGGCGCCAGGCGGCCTACCCGCACCCGCTGTGGAGGGACCTCGAGGTGCGTCCCCCGGGCCCCGCGGTGGCGGTGGCACATGGGAACTGGGATAGAGCATAGCACATTGAGCATGGGGCATGGGGCATGGGACGGGGCCCCCTAAACCCCATGTGGCGGACGCAGCCGAGTTTCTGGCGCCCGGGCCGGGCCGGGCTTGTGGCACCAGGTGGTGGGGCCCCCGGGGCCCGCGGCGGTGGCGGCGCATGGGGCAACCGGGAACAGGGAATGGGGGAACGGGTCGGGACGCAGCAGAGATGCTAACGGCAGGGCTTTGTAGCACTCGGTGGCCGGGAGCTTAGGTGCCGCGGAGGCTGCGCGGGGCGCCGAGGACGGCCATGTGCCCTCCGCTCCCCCAGCCGCTCCACATCCCTTACGAGCCTTCGTCCACAAGCGCCGCGCAAGAGGTTACCGCAACGTTCCCCGTTCCCCCCCACCGCGGCCTGCCGCCAGATCATCGCGGACCCCGCCTCCAGCCCGCGCGCCAAGGTCGCGGCCCGCCTCACCAAGATCGAAAAGTCCATCCTGGCGGCGGCGGTGGAGGCGCTGGCGGCGCGCGGCGCGCCCACCGACCCCGACGTCATCGCGGCGGCGGAGGCGCGCGCCGAGCTGTCGGGGCTGCAGATGGGCAGCTTCTTCGACGGCCAGGGCCACTGCGGCTGAGCCAGCCAGCGGGGGGGAAGGGGGCGAGGGAGCCAGATCGGTCGCCCGCCCGTGCCCCCCGTGGCTCCAGTCCGAAGGGAGACACGCCGCAGTGGGCGTGTGGGGCGAGCTTAACAGCTTATCGCATATATTCGCGCAGGGGCGCAGCGGTTGTGTGTGGGAGCTGGGTTGAGGCGGGCAGGCGGCGCGCGGCCGGAGGCCGCTCACCAGGGCTCCTCCGCCCAGCCAGACGGCTGTCGGCCGGCGGGTGTATTCCGGGGCTTATCCTATCGTTTTCGGGGCCGCTCCTGGGGTGTGCGGCCTCTGAGCTGAAGTGCATCGCATGGCGGCGTGTGGCTTGTGGCATGCGTCCGTAAGTGGTGGCCTGGTGGGCTGGCGGGCTGGCAAAGGCAATGAAGCGGGAAACGACGAATCAGCAGGAGTATCCTGCGGGTGCCGGAGCATGGGCGCACGCACGAACGCGGGCGGGTGGCGCGGGGCGGGGCGGGAGCGGAGAGGAGGGCCTGAGGACCTGAGCCCAAAACAAGACACTGTCCTGGCGGCTGAAGAACTCATGACCCTGGTGCGGGCGGGCGTCGGCTCAGCAGGACTCCATGCAGGCTGCAGGACTCCTGCCGCCATTGAGAGAGCTTTTGTTGGCTTGGCGAGTTGTTTTGTTTCCCGGCCGGATGGGCAGAGGAGGCGGGGGCAGGGTGACGTGTGGGGAGCACAGGGGGACGAGGGCGAGGGCGGGAGGAGCGCATTGATGTCATGTGCTTAATATGTTGCACGCTGTTGCACCACCGCCCTGGGAGGGGCGGGTATCGGTGGGTGCAGAGCTGTGGAGAGCCGGTGGTGGCCTTGGATCGGGTATGTGCGGACTGCGCGCCTCTTGAGTCGTGTCTGCGATATATATGGCGACAAGGCATCTGCGGGCTGGAGCGCATCTGCTAGGCGTCCGTCAGTGGTTGTTCTTTGGTGGCCCGAGCGGCTCGAGGGGCATGCGTGGAGGCGCACGGGTGACGGGATGCGGGTGGCATGTACGGCACGCGCGGGTACGGCTGTACATACAGCATGATGCAGTACACAGGCGTGGGTCTGAACTCAACGTGCTCAAACGGGGTTTCGCGGCGGGTGGCGGGTGTGCTGTGCAGCGGTCGGGGAGGTGCGGCTGTGCCTGCAGGATTGTGGGGCTGTGCGGCGCTGCTTTTGGTCGTACTACCCAAGTGTGAAGACTGCAGCGCTGCGTACATGTGATGCCAGGGAGGGCGGAGGGTGCAATTGTTTCGTGGCGCCGCGCCCAACAAAATGCGGTAATCTTCTATTGTGTCGTACTAAAGCAGCAATCGCTTACATTTTGACAGTGTACGCTCAAGGGTGAGCGGAGGCGGCGCATACGGAAGCGGCCTCTCGTACGAATCGGGAACCACTGGGCAGCCGCGCCCATCATACCCTTCCTGCCTTCGAGCACGCAGCAGCTGTCGCAGCTCCAATCTTGCGTGCGTACGAGTGCCTCATTACAGCAAACGTGGCAACGCGACACACCCGCCCTAAACGGCCAACCTTCCCAACCCTAACGGCTGACCGTCTCAAGCGCCAGGCAAGCAGCCCAGAGGGGCGATGGTCCGTCAGCCGCCACCTCAATGGCTCGTCTCCGCCGCCCGCCATGCTATGTACCCGGCGCCTTACTGACGACGTCGCATCTTCGGGTGTGAATGACCCGTAGAGGTGGCCTTCCCTGATCCCTGTCTTCCTTCTCACCTACTGATTGCGCCCGCCCCCCACTTTCATGTGCCCACACGCACACGCACGTACCTGTGGACGCCCGGGGCCCCAGCCTTCCCAACCCTACACGCCACACCCCGTGGGTACATTGTCGAGCACGTATTGGGATTCCCGATACCCCGGCCTTAACGGCCTACCGTCCGTGCCAACCCCTACTTAGGATGGAGTATGATTGCGTCCACCTCTGTGCGGCACACGCACACAAACCCGGAGCCGCTTCCCACATGCATATCGCCCTCACACAGCTACACAAAGCGCACCTCAATCCCGAAATCCCATGCGGTCGCTCGGTCCACACGAAGCTCCTCTCGGTCGCCAGCCTGTGCTTAAAGGCTTACAGGCTTCCGGTCGGAGTTCCACCTCCAGCAGAGGGCGGAATGGCAGGCCCCGCCGGACTGCCGGGCTGCGCAGCACTCTCGCTCTCCTCTCATCTCCGTCCTATCTGCAACCTTTCCGACGCCACAAAAAAGGATGCACCAAGCACGAACACACCGCACCGCACAACGAGCCCCTAGCCTGATGCCATCCGGCCGCTCTAGGCCAGGCCTTCATTCCCTTTCTCTCCGGTCTGTTCACTGAGGTCCAGATACGGACGAGGTACGCATGAGGACGCCCCGCTTGCCCCTGCGCAGGGGCCGTTATGCGTGCTGTGGAGACGGACCGGCGTCAGCGCCCACCTCGTGAAAAGTTATAAGACAGAGACGGGGAAGGCCACTTCTACACCTGTCCGAAGGTGCGACGTTGCCGCTAGGGCGCTTGTACATCGTGTCGATTGAAAGCCAAATAATTGAAAGCATCATGTACGGGGATACGGGCACGTGGCCATGAAGCTGGCCGTGCAAAGCATGGCACACGTCTGGTGACCCACATCGCTGTCGTTATCCCCATAGCCCATGAAATATACAGAGAACATCGGCATGGCACGCCACGAAGCTAGCAGTGCACAATGTACCGGTAGTACACAGCCCGTGGCCCACATCGCGATCACGTGGTCACGAACCTTGCAAATCCGTGGCCAGGCGCGCCATGGAGGCTGCTTCCGTCCCCGCCAGCATAGCCCACGCACCGGCAATGCACGCTGCGCTCCCTCACGTCGCCCGGGATCACGCACCCGCTGCCGAAATGACCAGCCTGCAGCCTCGACCGCATCCCCAGCCACAGCCGTTCATACACACAGGCGCACCTTTACTACAGTTTTCAGTCACCGGCAGCACATACACGTACGTCTACGCGTGCTGCCAAAACCCAATCACTCGTGATCACCAAGTTCACGCCTTCACTCGTCGGCCCTCCGGCGTTTGCCGGTGCGGGGCTCCTCCGGGCCGCCGACAGCGGCGGTCGCTGACGGGCGCCACGTGGCATCCTGCGAAGGGGCAGCCGTGGGTGGTGGGGGGAGGGGCGGTCGGCCGCAGGTGCGCGGAAGCGAGCAGGCAGCGAGCCGACCTGCCGTGCGGGTGCCGACCTGCCGTGCGGGGCACACGTGCACGGCACGGTTGTACCGCAGCGATGTACGACCGGCCGGAAAATGGCGGGAAACCCCTCCGCCTGCGGACGCCACGGTTGGCCTCCGTTTGGCCGTGATCGGCAGGAGTGCGCACTCACGGTCTCACGCACTGTGAACACGTGATCCGAGCCCAGCCTGTGTGGGCCCTGGCTGCACCACGGGACTGCAGCAGCAGCAGCACGGCAGCACGCAGCAGGACCGGGCGCATCGGCTGTACGGCAGCAGCGCACACGCCGCCGCCAGCCGCCACCTGCTAGGTACACCCACACACGCCGCGCCCACTCACCCTGTGCACCGGAAGCGGCGGAACGTTCTCCTGCCCGTCACGCCCCACCGCTGCCGCTGCCGTCGCCACCGCCGTGGGTGCAGCCCCCCACGGAGCCTTCGCGGGGACCTGGCCGCCGCCGCCGCAGCCGCCGCCGCCACTGCCACCACGCTGCTGCCGTTGCTGGCAGCTGCCGGCGTTGCCATTGACGGCGGAGGCGGGGCTCCCCACCGCCCAGCGGTTCCCCTGCAGCGCCACGAGCGCCTGCAGCGCGTCCTGCTCGCCCGCCGAGATGCCAGCGGCAGCGGCACAGGGCGCGGAAACCGGGCCGCGCAAGGCGCCGCCTGTCTCGCTGCTGCACCCCTCCACTCCAGCAGTTGCGAGCTGCTCGACTGATGCCTCTGCCGCAGCAAGCGCGAGGATGTCAGCCTCATTCTCCGCTGCCGCCGCTGTCACCGCCACCGCAGGTTCGGTGGCCAGCCCAACGGCCGCGGCCCGGCGCATCGCCCGTCGGGAAGCCATCTCCTGCACTGCATTGCGGTCCCCACCGGCGGCGCGCAGCCACAGAGGCGGCGGCTGGTCGAGTCGCAGCCCCCAGCGGGCGCCGCCTGCCTCGGGGCTGCCGGCAGCTGCCATCGTGGCCGTCCCACCCTCGTCCCACGGGTCGGTCGCTGTCTCATCAGGGCCGCCGCCACCCTCCTCCTCACCGGCACTCCAGGCATTGCAAGAGGGCCCGGCGTCGCCGGCGGGTGTGAATTCCCGGTCCAAGGCGTAAGGAGTCCATGTGACGGCTCGCCAGGGCGATACGCTGCACTCCGGGGCGTCGGCAGCGGCGCGCAGAGGTGACTGGGCCGGGTCGCAGACGTCGTGCGCTGCCCGGGGTTGCAGGTGCGCCATGGCGTGGGGGCGCTGCCGTGGCAGCCACGCCGGCGGTGGCTCCAGAAGGCTGGCGGGCGCGAGCAAACCATCCGCGTGCTGCGGGAGTCGTGCAGGAGTGGCGGCAGCTGCGCCGGCGGGGTCCAGGCCCCAGCCGGGGTTGCGGTCCGACGGGGCAGACGGCGTGCCTGCGGGCGACGGGGCTCGCGGAAATCAGCCTAGCAATCTGGATCAACCGTGTATTGCAACATGCCAACACAGGAATGAGCGAGCAGCGTTTGGAACCCTAGGTCTCCGGTTCCTCTTTCGCAAACGTAATCCGGCGGCGCACCTGCCAGAGCACCTCCGGCCTGGGCGAACAGAAGGAGGCTGGCGAAGTGAACGTCCGCAGCTGCATCCGCCGGGATACCGCTGCCACCGCCCCGTGGGGAGGCGGCTGGCCCAGACTGCTGCTGCGAGCATCGCGTGGGGCTGTGGGGCAAGGTGCTGATCGCCGCTGTGTATGCCGCGGGGCTGCAACGGCTGGGCCGCGACGGGAGGCAGGAAGGTCCGGCCAGGACAGCCTCGGCCGCCGCAGCGCCCACCACGGGACCTGCAGACGCTGGCGGCGCTGCTGGGCCGCCTGCCGCCGGCGACGGCATTGCCGTGAACGCCGTTGCCCATTGCACCGCCCATGGCTCAGGAACTGCCCCATCCCCCGCCGCCGCCGACGGCGGCACCACAAGCGCTGACGACACTCCGGCCACCGCCGTTACCGCATCCGCCGCCGTCGCCAATGCTGCCGCAGCCGCCTTCGCGCCCGTCCCCACCACAATTTCTGGCTCTGCCGCGCCGCCAGGGCCGCCCACGCCCGCCCAAGCTCCTGCCGAGGGTACGAGCGGCAGTGGCGGCCTCGCGCTGCCTCCAGTGGTCACCGCCTCCGCCCTCTCCACGGGCCGCAGCAACAGGCGGCCGTCTGGCGGCGGCAGGCGGTGTCCGGTCAGTTGCCCCTCGGTACCCAGCTCGCCCAGGCGCTGCAGCAGCTCGCCCGCGCCGGCCAGTACGAGCCGCCCGGGCCCACCCTCGTGCATCAGGCGCAGCGTCCACGCCCTCAGGTGCCTCGGATCCAAGTCCGGCCGAGGGTCCACCAGGCAAGGCGGGTCCACCAGGCCAGGTGGGAACGCCCCGGGTACACCCGTCGTCGCCCAGTGGGCGGCGATGCCGCCTGATGCCGCCGCTGCTGACAGCGCTGGTGCCGCCTGGGTGTACACGAGTACACGTTGAGGCTCCGCCGCCGCCCTCGCCGGCATGTGGCTCCCAAAGAGGGCGCAGGCGGTGGCATGCGGCAGGATAATCTGGCCCCGCTTGTGGCGAAGCGTCTTGACGGGGCCGTCGTTACACTGCGGCAATAGGACTGACGACAATGGTGGCGGCGCCGCCGTCCCAAGACCGCTCGCCTCCCGGGCCGGGGCTGTCAACAGCTCGTCGCTGCAGGCGTCGGTCAGCACCGGCACCAGGTTTGCTGAAGGCAGCAGCGCGGACACCGCTGCTCCTGCCGGCGCCGCTGGCGCTGCCGCCCGAGTCTGCCGGCCGTCGTTAGCGTCGGTCCCGTTATTGTATCCCATCCGTTGCTGCGCCTTGCTGGGCGCTGGCGCCCCCGCCCCTCGGGGACTCGGTGCCTCTGTGTCCGTCTCCAGAACGTACTCGTCCAAGTGCTGCGGCCGCGTCCGTGCCCGCGGCGGCAGCTGCACTGCCGTCTGTTGCGGCAGCTGCGATGGCGGCGCCTGCCGGCCCCTGCGCAGCTGACGCACGGATGCGGGCGGCGGCGGCGGCTCCACTCCGCCGCCCCCGCCGCCAACGGCAGCACCGCTGACGCTCCCGGCTGCAGCGTTGGCGGCGGCGTCCTCCTCCTCGTCGTCGCATCCGTGCTGGCCGATGCCCTTTCCCTCCACAGCCGACAGCACCACTCGGCCGTCCGGGAGCCTGGCCATGCGCACGGTGCCGTGTGGGTACGGCACGCACAGCTGCCGCAGCAGCGCGCACCCGCCGGTCAGTGCGAAGTTCTCGCCGCCGCGGGGAGGGGGCTGCACCTCAAGCTCCCACGCCTGCAGCACCACGGGCCCGGGTGCGGGCGCAGCGGCGGGCGCGGCAGCTGCCCATGCCCCTGGGATGCCGCCACTGGCAGCGGCGGCTGACGGCAGCGTCACACCGCCAGGGTTGCCGCCGCCAGCGGGGTCGGCGTAGACGGTGACGGTGTGGGGCGCCTCCGGCGCAATCCCGGCCAGCTCCGCCAGCCGCTCTCCAAAGAACGCGCACAGGGAGTTGGAGGGGAGCAGCAGCCTCTTGAACTCCCGCCTCACGGTGACGGTGGGGCACGCGGGCGGGATGTCGCGGGGCTGTGGCGGCACGGGACGCGCCGCCGCGGCGGGAGTGCTCGCGGGCACCTCCCAGCACGAGTCCGGTTGCGGTGGTGGCGCCGGCGCTGCTGGCGGGCGCGTCGGTGATAGTGGGTTGGGCGCCCGGCGTTCTACTGACTGACCCACATCGCAAAACTGCTGTAGCCCTCGCTCCTGGCTGTCAATGGCGCCTGGTATGGGTGGTGGGTGAGGACCAGCCCGGGCTGCTCCACGTTGCTGCCGCGACACGGCTGCTAGAGCCGCTTCCGCAGCGCCGCCCGTGCGGCCGTCGCAGCCGCTGTGCACGTTTCCCGCATTTCCACCGCCACCATCGCCCGCGGCGCTGTGGGTCCTGAGCGTCCCGTCGCCTGCAGCTGAGGCCGCTGCGCGCTGTCCTTTCCTGCCAGCAGGCGTTTTGTGGGCCTCCTCCTCAGGCCTAGGAGCTACCCGCGGCATCCTCCCACCGGCCATGCCCGCCTTGGCCACTCTCGCAGCTGCAGCCGCAGCCGCTTCGGCGCCAGCGGCCACTGCCTCTTCCACCACCGCCGGCGCTGCTGCCGCCAAGACGATGCGCCCATCCGGCAGCTTGGATGCTGTCAGCACCTTGTACCGCAAGCTTCTTTCACAGCCGACGGGCGGCCAGTTGCCCAGCAGCCGCCTCAGCAGCGCCTCCACACCCGCCAGCGCCCAGGAGTTGGTTCCGGTCCGAAGCAGCTGCAGCTGCCACACAGTTAGGTCCATCGGCTCGGCGGCCGAGCTGCTGGCGACGGCGGGCTGGCGCACGGCAGCCTGCGCAGAACCCCAGCAGCTGCCAGGTCCGCCGGCCGCAGCTGCAGCGGGGGCGGCTCCGGCCGCCGCGTCGCACGGTCCCAGGTGCGGTGCAGCATCCGGCGCGGTGCACACGGTGACCGCGATCCGCTCCTGCTGCGCCAAGCTCCGGATACCTGGACCGAACATCCGCTCCTGCTGCGCCAAGCTCCGGATACCTGGACCGAACAGATGGAACGCAAGCGTCTGGTTCACCAGTATGCGATTGCCCCGGACGCAGACCGGCCGCGCCGCGTCCGGCAGGCTTGCGCAGCGGCTGGCTACCCCAGCGCGGCCGCCGTGGCCAGAGCCGGGCGGCCCTGCTGCCTCGCCGCCTGGCCTGCCCAGCACCGGCGGCCCCTGACCCACATCGCCGGAGAGGGCGGTGCCCTGAGGCGTGGGGGCTGAGTAGCTGAACGTGCCCGCATTCGAGTCGGCGGCCACTGATGGCGGCGGTGGCGCTGGCCCTGAGCCTGCACCCGCGTCCGCGCCCGTCGGAGCGCCGCCTGCCGGTGGCGCTCCTGCCGCCGGGTCTACCGCGGCCGCCGCAGCCGCGGCCCCTCCAAGATCCGGCTTAAGCTGGATCTGCGTACGCTGCTGGCCGTCTGCGGGCAGCGCCTGCACCTGCGCCCGAGCCTGCGGCTGCGGTTGCTCCGCGGGCGGGAGGAGCGCACCCTCCTCGCTCTGCTGTAAGAGAGTGACGTGCCACATCCCCAAATCAGAGCCGCTGAGCGCCAGCGACTGCCCGGATTGCGCCCCGAGGTGGGCTGCCAGCTGCTCCGCGGGCGCTAGCGACCAGCGGTCGCTGCCCCTGCCGGCGGCCGTTTCGCCCCGGAGCTTAGCACCGGTGCCGGCGCCGGCCTCCTCCACTCGGCTGAGCTGCAACTGCCAGCAGCACATGTCGCCGTCCGCTCGCAGCCCGCAGAGGCGGATGCACGGTGCCAGCGCGCATGCCGGCTGCTGCTGCGCTAGGAGAAGCTGGCCTCCTGAAAGTACGTCCGCGACTCTGGCCGATACGAGGAGAGCCGAGCCGCACCGCGAGACGACAGCAGCCAGGTCTTGCTCCTGCTGATGGTCCACTTGCCCTTCAGCGGCTCTCCGCTCGTCTTGTCGCTGTAGGCCTGTGCCCGTCGCGCGAGCTGGAGCTGAAAGGGCTGGACCTCCATCTCCCAAGTGCTCCGCATCAGTGTGCTCCATAGTCAGATACTAAAAGGCGGTTTGGGCCGTGGTGCTGGCCGCAAGTTATCTTGACCTGAGGACGCGGGTCAAACTGTTGTTGACATTGCCTCTGGGCTCTACAAGCTTTCCATGATGAGAATTACGTGAGAGTAATGCATGTCGTCAATGCGGGGGTGAAAGTCGGAAATGGCTTTGGAACCGGGCCTACGGCAGCCGAAGCGTTGTTCAGATTCCTTTCGCACATGTAATGAAAAGAAAGCGTGCATGAAACGATAGTTGCACCGTTTTAGTAGCTAGATTGCTGCATTGCCTGCCCGGCATGGGGATCCAAGCGTATTTTACTCGGGTTTCGTGTCTTACACGTCTCCCTCCCTTCAACGCGACCCACGGGTCGGCCAGTCACCCAACACGGCTGGACACGAGCACACGAAACCCGCGGCGTTTGGCTAGACCCCATGCATTTTTTTGCGTTTTTTTGCGTTTGGGCTTGCCGGGCTTGCTTGCTGGGCCCCATTGATCCCGAACGCCTTCGACCCATATCAGCAGACATCGCACGGAACACGTAAGATGGTAAGCCGGTCTGTTTGGGGGGGGGGGGCGGGACGAACGTCACACGTCTTGCTCTGTACCCGCCCACCCTACCGGAAACGTCGCGCCTTCGGGTGTGTATGGCCGTAGAGGTGGGCTCCCTCTTCTAAACTCTTCTTTGCAGATTCCTCTTTTTTCGATCACGCAGCTCAATCAGCTAGCGCACCGCGTGCTGCATTGATGAGCGTACGGGCGTACGCGCGTACGGGCGATTGCCTTACGCCACAGAAGGCACGAAGGCTCCCAGCTCCACGACCGCAGTGCAGGCTTTGGGTGCGGCGGGTTGAGAAACATCAAGTTGCGTTGACGAAGGCCCCACTCAGTCCTAGCCCATGCCGTTTGGATTGACCGTGTGTCTGCCAGCCGTGTAATAAGACATGCTCCGTGCCACTGTGTCGCCAAGAACGACGGGCAGAAAATCGCACGGCCGTCGGCGGTTAACGACGCAGCACCAGGATTTCATAAGGCGCGTAACCTGACCAACTGCATGTTCGATGACTTGGGTTTATGTTGCGCGTCCGCGGCCCCATCTCCGGCGCCGTCACACCCGACGACGGCCCGCTGCTGCCAGCTGCTGTCCTAGCTGTCCCCCGGCCCGGATCAACGAGGTCAACGCCACAACGCTGCACCGGCTCATCAACACACTGCCATGGCGCCTGCATCAGCTGCGTGTGCTGCAGGTTCCTCCACCGTCGCACCCCTTTGCACGGGACTGTGGATGTTGAAAGCCATGCCGTCTGGGTGTCAAGGGCGGCACGACGTGCAGGGCTCCGAAACTCCTCTCGGTGTACGGCAGGCAGAAGTACGGCAATGAAGCGGGCTTACAAAGGGGGGAGCGGCGCCGGCACGGCTCTCGCCACGCCTCGCCGCACACGAGAAGTTCGAGCGACGCTGTTCATGTGATGCATGCAATTCTGTAACGCGGACGACACCATGCGGAACACACTGATGACGCCGGCCAAGCCAATCAAGAAGCAACGACAGCCAGCATAGATACACATATGCTCGCCAATCCGGGACCGCACCCACAGCCCCGGTGCCGCCCATGGAAAGGCGCTGCTCTTCGCAGAACACACGAGAGGTACGGCGGTATCGTACATTATGCAAGCCCATTCAAGAGAGTCGGGCATGATCGTGCGTAATCAAAATCAAAGGGCCGTCGTACGTGGGGGCACTCGCCGTACCGTACACACAAAAGCCGCTCGCGCAGGGAGCAGCCGGCACGAGCCACAGCCCAGCCCTTCAGACCACAGACCAAACGGCCAACCAACCAGCGAACGCAAACACCGTCGCGACGAAAAAGCGACCGCATACGCGCAAAAGAGCGCTCGCATCACGCCTCAAAACATCAAGATACCTCACACGGCGTTTCCACATACTATGTCGCTCGCTCGCTCCCTCAAGAGCTCAACCAACGAGACACAGCCTTGCGCGTAACGCAGCACCCACGCCAGCGCAGCGGGGCCCGGGCCTTCACAGCAGCCCGGTCGGGCGGCACAGAGGGCGCCAACCACCGCCGTACGCGCCGTACAATTCGGGCCGAGCGTCAGCGCAACCTGAACAAGCGCGCGCGTTCCGGCGGGGGCTCACAAAGCGCCCCGAACGTGCTCCGAAGCGAGACGCAAATCCACGACAAGGCAGGGCGGCAAGATCCAGGGCCACAAAAGGGGCAGCCAGGATGGCAAGATCCAAGGACGTTAGACAATCACACGCATCAGTGCCAACAATCGTTGGGCGATAAGTATATAGCTTCGCGGCAGGCAGTGGGGGGCACCCCACCCGCCCAACGGTGCCCTTCGACGTGCCGCGACGGAGGACCGCAAACCCTCCTCACACAAAACCAGCCCATAAACACACACGCCCTAGCGGGACCACAAACAAAAGCCCTCTGAAAGGACCCACAATGTACGACAGCGTACGACAACAGTGTGATTTATTTTTCACTACCAGGCGCCGCCGACTGGTCGCCGCCCCGGCGCCTCCCGACCCCGCAGCCGGGGCGGGTGTGTGCCGGGCTGGGCCGCCGTACCATAAGCCCCCGCCCTGGCGTAGGGTGCGGCGGTGGAGCTGCCGCACGCCAGCATTGCAGTGGCAGCGGCAGTGCGCGCCGTGACCCGACCCACGTCAGTACCGACCCACCCAACCACGCGTCGCAGGAGGCAGGCGCGCAGAGATGCAGCGCCCAAGCAAGTGCAGCAAGTTCTGCTGCAGCCGGGCAGACAGCAGTGTCCCTCCACCCCCGCCCCGCCCCACACACTCTCAGGCCGGCACATGCCCTCAAAAACTTGCGCCCCCAAGCTGGGTCCGGCGTAGTCCCGCCAACACGCCGGCGTCCACACACGATGCCCATGCTCGATCACACACGGTAAAAAAAGCACCCGGCAACGCCGAGGCCGCCCCAACAGTCGCATTACGCACAATAATGCTGCACCCGCTGGGCGAAGAAGCAGCCCGCTGATCACACAACTGCCGACCGCAACTAGGAAGAGGCTTCGCGCCCCCCGTCGCGCGTCCCCTCGTTGCGCTTTCACACAAAATCAAAGACCCCTCAAGCCGCCCACACACTGGCACCCCACTCTCTGCGCGTGCCATTACGCAGCCGCACCCGCACACTCGCCGCGACCCACCTGCCCAAACGGACCGGCCCGATTGAAGGGCCGTGGTCCGCATACGGGCCCACAGCCCACTCTTCCTCCCCCCCCACACACACGGGGCCCAGCGCGGGCTCACAGCCCTGCGCCGGGCGGCCCTCAAAAAGCACGCGGCTCTCGGCTCTTGCGCCGAGAGGAAGGGGGATGTGCGCACGGGGCCGGGCAAGTGGAGTTTGCCCGACCGGCTTAGACCACTTCTGGATGAATGCTGCGGTGCCGGCGCTCTCAAAACGTCCCAACAACTTTATGCCACACACTTTATGCCGACGGCGGCAGGGACAGGCAAGCACGCACCAAAAGATATCTTCCCAACCGCCAACCGTAGCCAACGCCCGACACGCACTCGGCATTCGGTACGGTGTCGGGTCAAGAATCTGCCGGCGACGCGCTGGTGCCGTACAAGCCATAAGTAGATCCATATCTGATCATAAATCTCATCTCCGCCTTTCAAAAAGGTCCGGCCATCCATCAAAAGCTCGGATTCCATTCGGTCCAAAAAAGAAGCCCACACAACAGCCCTAAAGATCGGGCGGCGAGAGACAGATCCCACGGCTGGTTCGCGCCTGGTCGCCAGCCAAGGATGAGAGCTACCGGCCCGCAACGAATTCTGCGCGCACCGGGCGCGAAGCCCGATCGGTAGCGGAGATGTATCACAAGCGGGCAGCAAGAATGGATCCCGTCCCCTTTTTCCAACGCAACCTTTTTTTATTTCCACTCCACACAGCCGCGGTACCCCAGCGGATGCGGTGCTTAGCCAAAACACCAGGGTGGCCAATATCCGGCGGGTGCCTGACTCATAAGCCTCGCCCGAGCATCTCCCCCCTTTTGATGTCTCTTCAACAACCGCTCCTCAAGTGACTCCGCAGCGCCGCCGCCCGCACCGGCCGTCGCCGCCTCCCTCTCTTGCCCCGCCACCCAGCCCGCTCACCCTGCGGCTCCGCCCCTTCCGCCCACAGCCCCTCCCCACCATCCCCCAAACACGCAATCCGCAGTGCCCCGTCGGCGCTGCCCTCCCACCCCCCCACCCGCCCACCCACTCCCTTCCGTGGACCTAAACAACACCAGCGCACCCTCATGGGCCCCCACTCGGTGCGATCGCTCTGAAAAAGTCGGATCGCTCGGAAACAAACAACATAACCCTTGTGAAGTGTTCAAGCGCGATGACGTCCGCAAAAGGCGTACCGGGCCCAAAGGACATGAGCAAAACAGGCGCCAAACTAATCAGGCCCACAGAAGCGGTCAGAATCAAGCCAAATCCATATGTGAGCCCCCGGCCTCGCCCGCCCTTGTATCAATTTTTCTTCTCTCCGGCGGCGTAGGAAATCCAAACGCGGGAAGGCTCTTCTCTCTCACAGTGAGCTGCGGCCGCAGTGCTGGGGATGCGGTCGGGTCGGCGGGGGGAGTCACCGCTGGGTCCCACTCCCTGGCAGCCCTTCCGATAGCGGCGACAATCTCCGCCGTCCTCTCACTCCGGGGTTGGGTAAAAGGATTGGTTCCAGCGGCGGCATTGCCGCGCCACTCGGGCGATGACAACGGAGAACACAAGTCCTCCACTAGGGTGCCGACAGGAAGAGCCACGAACACGCCTTGTTGCGGGCACTGCATGCGCAGCAAAGCGATGCACGAATCCCTCGGACGCCAACGCAGGGCGCTCAACCGCTCCCACCCACCGCCCCTCGCCAAAGTGTCGTCGTGCTGTTGGACCGGCGCTCTGACTGCTAGCGGGCGCCGGCAGCGGAGGCGATGGGTTCCGCCGCCGCCGCCGTGGCCGTCGCCGCAGGGGTAGCGGCGGTGACGGCATTCGGCGCCGTCGCCGCCCGGGAGTAAATGAACAGCTCGCCCATGCCAGCCGCCGGCAGCGCCACGCCAGCCGCCGCCGATGACGACGGCGCTGGGAGCAACACCCCCGCCGGCGGCGCCGCCAAGGCCACCGCCGCCGGCGTCGCGGCGCCCTGAGCCTGCCCCGGGCCCTGCGTCGGCCTCCTGTTGCCCGCCAGCAGGGATGACATGCGCATGCCTCCACCCTGCCGCTGCCCCGCCGCATGCGCCGCCACCCCCGTAGTGGGTGCGCCCGCCGCCGCCGCCGCCACTGCGCGGCCGCCGTTGGCCGCCGCCGTCGGCGGTACGGCCAGGCCGTACGGCGCCGCCGCCGCCGCCGTCGTCGTCAGCCACGGCTGCGCTGCGCGTGCACCCACGCCGCTCGGTTGGTACAGCGCCTGTGGCGGTTGGTACAGGTAGTACGACAGCTCCCGCGCCGGCTGCCGGCCGTCGGCGCTTCTGTTGGCGGCGGCGGCGGCGCCCTGCGATGCGGCCGCCACGCCCACCGCCTGGCCGACCGTCATTGGGCCGCCGCCGCCGCCCCCAACCGCCACGCCTCCGCCGCCGGGATAGACGGCGGGGGCGGCGGCGGCTGGACTGGCGGAAGCGGGATTGGCGGCGGGGGGCCGCTCGCGGAGGCTACGGATGGCGGTTTCTGTGGCGCACTTGGCGGGCGGCTTTCGCCGAGCGCCGGCGGCGGCCCGGCTGGCGGCCGCGTTGCTCTCCAGCAGCAGCGCCTCCAGCTCCGCCACCAGCTGCAGGGCGGTGGGGCGGCAGGCGGGCGACTCGTGCCAGCAGCGTTGAGCCAGCTCCCTGAGGGCGGGCGCGGGCGCGGCCGCGGGCGGAGCAGGCAAGGGAGGGGGGGTTTAAGGGCCTGCGGCATGGCGGGGACGCGCTGGCACGAGACCCCCGGGCGAGGTCACAGTGGGGGAGGGAGCAAACGGACGGCTACGAGGGGGCACGAGGGGGCACGAGGGG
>LSYV01000096.1:69339-88411 GCA_001584585.1 Gonium pectorale | reverse complement strand
TTGGTTTTGGCCTGTCCGAGCGCCTTGCCTCTGCGTGCGCTGCTGACCACGCTGGCCAGGACTTTGCGTCCTACTCTGCTCTTGTGCAGTTTGCCCTTGGCCAGGAGGCTCACGCTCTTGCCGCCCGCCAAACCCGCACTGCCCTCCGCTCAAGTTCCGTTGCCCGGCAGGCGGACCGCGACGAGCCGGCCCCTCCCGCCAAGAAGGCGAAGGTGGCGCGCCCGGCGGCCGCTCAGGCCGCTGCCGCCTCCGCTGCTCCGCGAGGTGGGGCCCGTGGCGGGTCGCACCCCAGCCACAAGCACAGGGCCGGTGGGTCGGGCGGTGCTGACACCCAACGTGCGACAGACGCCAAATCGAAGTACTTGTCGCGCATGAAGTGCTATGGCTGTGGCGAATTCGGCCATAAGCATGAGCATTTCCCGGCTCCGAAGCGCCCATACCCGGGCAAGGGCAAGGGGCACGGCAAGGCTGCCGCCGCCGCTGCTGCTGCCGCTGCTGCGGACGCGGAACTTGACTTGGAGGCGCTGGACTAGGGGGCTGCCCAGGTCTGCATTGGGGGCATGTTGCCTGGGTTCCCATGTGTTCGGTCGGTCGCACTTTGTCGCGTGCACCGCGCCGTAAAACCAGACGTTCTTGACTTGGTTCAATCCACGATTGGCCGACGCTTCTCCTTTGACGCCTGTGCAGGCTGTGCGGGATTTGACTCCGCATGTAATCTTGGGAAGCTGTCGCGCCCGCTCTCTGTGGCCCACCTTGGTGGCCACACTGTCTGGTTTGCCCCCTCCTCTCGTGCACAACTGCATGCTTTTCTTGCGCAGTTCCGCCAGTGCAAACGCCTTCACCCTAACACTGCTGTCGCCCTCTTGCTGCCCTCTTATGTACGCGTGGGACGCCAACGTGTGCGGGTATGCGCCGGGTGCATGTGTTCCCCCGGGGCTCTGCCTTGTTCAACGGGATCGACGGTCAGGGCTCGCATGTTGCACTGCCTCCTCTCTCGCACTCTGCTGAGTGTGGTATGTCCCTCCATCTCTTGTGCCCTCTGCCGCCGAGGAGCCCTGTACCTCCTCCGTGTGGCTGCCAGTTGCCGCCGCTGCTGCAGGCGATGGACTGCCGCTGATTGAAGCGAAAGTCGCTGGCATTTGGCTTCAGCTGCTGGTCGACTCTGGTGCCAGCCATGACTTCATCTCCGAGGCTTTTGTCAAGCGCCTTGGCCTTCGTGTCATGCCTTGCGCTTGGTCGCATGTGACCTTGGCCGACGGAGGTAAGCAGTCCATTTTGGGGCAGGTCTCTTTGCGACTTGCCGTGGGACGCCTCCGGCTAACTGTGAAGCCGTACGTACTGCCCGCAATTACTGATGCGGCTTCGTACATCCTTGGGTCCACCACCATGGCACAGTACTCTGCTGTTGTTCACTACGGCAAGCGCTCTGTGCGCCTGTGCAAGGGACGGCTGTGCCATGCGGTGCCGTTTGCGTCCGTTCCGGTGGCTCCCGTTGTGGATGAGGCTGATGACCCGCCCTGCTTGAACTTTGCTTGTGCTGCGCTTTGCTCCGCTGAGCGTGATCGCTCCAGGGATATTCAGCGCATTGGCCGCAAGGCGGCCGCCCGGGAATTGAAACGGGGTGCACATGGGATGCTTGTTCGCCCTAACTTGCGTGCAAACCATGCGGTACCTGACACCGTTACGGATGCCAGTGCCGACCCACGGGTCCGTGCTCTGCTTGATGAGTACGCTGACTTGTTCCAGGAGATTCCTGGCTTGCCACCCGTTCGCCCGGTTGATCACACTGTGCCGCTCGTGCCTGGAGCCCGCCCTGTCTCGCGGCCTATGTACAGGCTCAGCGACACGGAGCTGAAAGAAGTCGAAGCCCAAGTGACGTTCCGTCTGAAAAAGGGTATGATTCGTCCCAGCACGTCACCTTGGTCTGCTCCCATCTTGTTTGTTGGCAAGAAGGACGGTACATTGCGCATGTGCATCGACTATCGGGGCCTGAATGCGGTCACTGTGAAAAACCGCTACCCCTTGCCACGCGTTGATGATCTCCTTGATAACCTAAGCGGTGCGGCATTTTTCAGCTCCATTGACTTGCAGCAAGGGTACAATCAAATCCGGATCGACCCGGCTGACATTCCCACCACTGCTTTCAACACTCCCTTTGGGCACTTGGAGTACACTGTCCTGAGTTTCGGGTTGACCAATGCGCCCGCTACTTTTCAGGCTTGCATGGACCGCCTGTTCAGGCCGTACATTAACAAGTTTGCCGTATGCTACTTGGACGACATCTTGGTGTAATCTCGGACTCGGAGCATCTTGAACACCTCCGTGCTGTCTTCGCTATCCTGCGCCGTGAGCAGTTCTACGCGAAGCTGTCCAAGTGTCACTGGGCCCGGTCTGAGGTGGAGTACTTTGGGCACATTGTGTCCGCCGATGGGGTACGGATGGATCCAAAGAAAACGGCTCTGTGCGCAATTGGCCTGTCCCCGCATGAACTCCGAAAGTAATTGGTCAAGCCCAAGAACTGACGGAGTTCATGCAAAGATGCGGGGACAAGCCAATTGCGCACAGCAGCCGTTTTCTTTGGATCCATCCGTACCCCATCGGCGGACACAATGTGCCCAAGGTACTCCACCTCAGACAGGGCCCAGTGACACTTGGACAGCTTATGGACCATGTCGCCGTACGCTTGGGGACATGCTCCGGAACTTCGCGGGCCGGAACCCCAACACGTGGGACACGCACTTGACTGCTGCTGAGTTTGCCATTAACAACGCAGTCAACCGCTCCACTGGGAAGAGCCCGTTCTTTCTGAACTACGGCTTCCACCCTGCTCTGCCTGTGTGGCGAGATCTTGAGGTCACGGTACCTGCTGCTAAGGCCTTTGTGCGTTCCTTTGCCTCCCGCATGAGTACGCTGGGGGCGATGGCTGGAGGGCGCACGCACACGCGCTCGGGTGGATGCCCCAGGTCCGCTGCGTTCCTGACCAACTGGTGCTGCTCAACACCAAGAACCTGCGCAAGCGCGCTGAGGGTCCGAAGAACCTGCTGCCGCGTTGGATTGGTCCATACCCTGTCGTACGCATGATCGGTAAGGCTGCGGTTGACTCCGTTTGCCTTCGGATATGCAAATCCACCCTACGTTCCATGTGTCGCTTGTGCGACAATACCGAATGTGACGGAACCGGGTTCGGTGGAATGGATGCATAACCAAGCCCTGTACAGCGTTGAGCGTGTATTGGACTACCTTGTACGGCGTGTGGGTCGGGCTTGCGGACGCAAGCGCAAAGTGCATGAGTACTTGGTCAACTGGGCCGGTTACTCGTCTGAGCATAACAGTTGGGAGCCTGCTCGCAACTTTACTCCTGACATGGCTGAGGAGCTGAACCGTGTTCGCCTGCGTGCGAGCGGGGACGCTGCAGCCTGAGGGGGGATAGTTGATGTATCATGCATGCAATGCAGCGTGCATGTGGTGACGAGACGCTATTGGGCGGCTCGGCACGGGGCTATGTCGCATGTGTGCGCATAGTCGTGGCTTTGTGCCAGTGGTAGTAGCGTATTGACGCACTACACCATCGGTTGTTAGACTTAGTCGGATTGCCGACATGTCTTACTCGTAGTTGGGATCGTGTTCCCAATGGTTAGTTGGTTACACTACGAAACCGGTAGCGGAGTTCAACTCTGTTGAACCTACCATCGCCGGAGCTGTATAAGCTCACAACTCTATCAACCGGTAGTTCTCACTACCAGCAATAATGGAATTGGGTTCGGGGTAAAGTTTGGGAACGTGTAACACTACAGGGACAAGCTTTGTACGACTGTGCAGTGTGCGCGTGCTCTTGTACGGCGGATGCAGTACGGCGCCTATCCGCCCGCCGCGCGGCGTGTGGCTGATGCGTGCGGGGGGACGCGGGTGGCGGGGTGGCGGGGGGGGGGCGCGGGAGTCGGAGGGGACAGCAGGCGACGGCGGAATGAAGGCCGGGGCAGAGCGCAAAAGCGCGTCTGGATGGCGGGCCCGATGTATGCTGCAGCTGACGCTGATGCGGACAGCAGGGGCCCTCCCCCCCCCGCCCCCCGGTTGGCGCAGCGGTCCACGGCCCCCCCATACCCCCGTTACTCCTACTGCTGAGTGACACATACCGCGGCCGCCGCGATCGGCCCCTCTCCCCTCTCCTCGTCCGCGTGCGCGCGCGCCTCAAGCCACCCTGTGGCGATAGCACAGCATGCTTGGTGGGCGGGTCGTGCCAGTCCTCATCGCTTTCATGTGGATGCCCAAACTGGCATCGTTGGTAAGAAGTTCGTCATCTCAGCGTAAACGGCAGCGGCAGCGTGTTCCAGTGTGCTGGCAACCGGCGTTGCCTCGTTTGCCTCCTTACCCGCTGCCGCCGCCGCTGCCGCCGGCCCCGCCGCCGGCCCCGCCGCCGCTCGGCAGCGCCATCCGCATGCACAGTCCGAACGAAGGCGCAAAGCAAATGGTAATGTCGTACCCGACGGGGATGAGGCGGCTGGCGGGCTGCAGCGGCGTGAAGGTGAATCGCTGCAGCAGCGTCGCGGCCATGAGGGACACCAACATCTGGGGAGGGGGGGGCGGGGAGGGAGGGATGGGAGGTGGGCGGGGAGGGAGGGATGGGAGGTGGGCGGGGAGGGGGGGGGCCTGGGACGGGTGTCGGTGGGTTTGATGGCGCGCTCAGGCCTTGGAGGCCTTAGACGCATGCCGTCAGTCAGAGGGGGGCATCAGGGACACCGACCACCCTTTTTTCGAGGGGGGGGATGGCGAGGGCGCTGGGGAGATCTTTGGTAAGTGGGCAAGCTGGGAGGTGACCGGTGCCGTACAGAATGGTACCGTACACGCGACCAGGAGCGGGCTGATGGGGGGGGGATCCGGGTGGAGACAGCCATCGCAGTGGAGGGGGGCTGGGTGGGGGCCTTGATTGGAAGGTGCGGGCGGGGAATGCGATTTGTGCCAGGCAGCAGGAGGTTGCCGGCGGGAGAGGTTTGCGAGCAGTGACGGAGCCGACGGACTGCCGACGCTGACTGACGACTGATCGCCGTGCTCGGCTGCGGGCAGCGCCTGAACGCCCGCCTTCTGTCCCTTGCCGCCGTGCCCCGTCATCTCCCCCGACACCCCGACACCCTACCCCACACCCGCTGCGAGGGCGCCGGCCGGCATCCGCGGCGGTCCCGGCACCCAAGCGCTCTGCCGCAGGCCGTGGCAGTGCCTCAGGCTTGCGTTCTGGCTTCCTGGTGTGGGGGTGGGCCCGGACGTCAATGAGCAGCGGCGGCGCCTCGCCCGGCCCACAGCATGGTGGTCTCCAGCAGCAGCAACACTGACATGGACGACTAGGGCGCCATCTTGGGCTCCCGCGGGTATCTCCACTTGGCAGCGCGCAGCGGCTACACGGGGCCCCCCAGACCCTCCCGGGCCTCGCCGCGATCCCGTGGAAGCCCTGGCACAACAGGCACTGTGGGAGCTCCGCGCCACCCGCCCGTGCTCGTGGCAGGCTGGGCGGTATCTTGCGCTCGCCTACCTGCAACCTTTGCTCTCCACAGGGGAAAAAACACTCATTCCCACGCCCGTCCCCACACCTACCGGCACCTGTCTTCAGCGTGCGCTGGCAGCGCCAACCGCCCGCCGCATTGCAACTTTGCACAAGCCCAAACCTGCCCCAAAGATGCCCCAACCTCTATGCATCACAACTCGCGCCCTCCACTTCCCTTTCATACAGCACTGGGACACGCACACTTGGACGTGTGTGCGTGTTTGGTACTTGCTGGATCTAGCCACCCCGCACAATCCCAGTCCCCACCTGCGCGAACGAGGCGCCCAGGCACATGCGCGGGCCCACCCCCAAGGGCAGCTACTCTTAGCGGTGCTGCGCAGCCGCCACCTCGGGCAGGCGCGCTTCAGCTGCCGTACTGCATGCGCTTGGTCTAGGGCAGCAGCGTCTCTCCTGTCTCGGTAGATCTCTCTCCATCCGCGGGAGGGATGGATGGCCCCCCCTATGCCCGCGCCCTCTCCCTCGCCTCTCCTACCCACAGCCATGCGCACAGAAAGCCAGGCTACAGGCGACCGCCTGCTCCCCATTACCCGCCATCGGTCACCGTGGTACTGCTCCTACTGGTGCTCCACGCTTAACTATGCATGTTTTTCCTGTGGAAAGGTTTCGGGCGGATAGGCGAGAAAGGGCGCAGACAACGGGAGGGACAGGTAGCCTGCCCCAACCCTGCCCTGCGTACGCGCACCATGGGAGCCAAGACCAAACACCGACAGCGCATACCTGCTCAGTGCTCACCTGGCCTGCCTATTATCCCATTATTGCCCTCCCTCTCCCCCTTGCCCCCACCCCGCCCCCGCATGCGGCACGTCATCCTCCAAGCAAGGGAAAGTGCGTCAAAAGATAAACCTGCGCAGAAAGAGGTTGGTCGTTCTTCGAAGGAGAGCGCGCCCTCTCCTCCCCCTCGCCCCGGTGCGTGCATGTAGCGCGTCGTCCTTCGAGGGAGAGCAGCTTCCCAACGATGGGTGCCGAGGCCCGGTACGCTTGGCCCAAACAAGGGGCACCGCCCTGCCGGCCCACGATGCGACCCAGAGCATGGGCCATGGTGGTGCTTACATGAGCCGCCGCCCCCCCCCCCCGCAGTGGCGGGTTGCCTGCGCACGGACCCGTCCCGTAACGCCCCCCCCCCGCATCCTCCTGCTCATACACGAGCCAAACAATGCCCACTGAAAGCCAGGCCACCGGCGACCGCCTGCTCCCCCTGCTCCCGTGTGCTCCCCGTACCCCCCTGTGCTCCCCGAGTCCGCTGTACGGTACGAGCTGCGGTTGCCCCCCATTCCCCGCCACCACCTACAGCGGTACAGTGGTACAGCGTGCTGGTGCTCCACGCAGGTCCACACATAATACGCGGATGCCGGTAATCTGGCCTCATAGGCCGATACAGCACGCGTGCCCTTCCCCCCGCCCCCCATCTGTATGCAGCGCGTCGTCCTTCAAGAATGAGCAGCCCCCTCGCTCCGTGCCAAGGCCCGGTAAGCTTTGCCCACGGGACACCACCCGTACATGATGCCGCCCACAGGGGCCATGGTGGTGTTTGCCTGAGCCCCGCCGCCCCCAGCAAGAGCCGCGGCCGATGTAGAAGTGGTGATAGATGCTCGGGTTCAGGCACTCTAGGCTAAAACGCTTCGGGCGCGAAGGGGCGCGTGCCTGCTGGGAAAAAAGAGAGAAAATTGCGAAGAAAGAGGGAGCCCGCCTCTACGATGATAATCATCCAAAGGCGCGACGTTTTCTGTGGGGGGGGGGGGCGGGTACAAAACAAGGCAGGCGACATTCCTCCCGCCCCCCTTGCGGGTTGGCGCGGCAGAGGATTCCGGACGCCCACGTGTCAAACCTCACGCGAGGACCGCTGTGGCTCTGCAGACACCCACATTGGCGGGTTGGACCATCTGCGCGACCCGCTGGGCTTATGCTGAGAGGCGGCCAAGCTCGCCGGAACTACCGCCGGCTTGCCGCGGGCACGGGCCCAACCCGTAACGGCCCCACCCCCCGCATCCCTCCTGCTCATGCATTCGCACTGCGAGCCAATCAATGCAGCGGTCCTCGCGTATCCTTTGGTTTTGTGCTTGCCCATTCCCGTCCGTTGCTCTGACCTGTCGGCTGTGAAAGGAGCCCCGCTATCACATCCTGGAAAACACGCACGGAGAAAAGGACAACACCGCGTCCAGGAGGCGCCATAGCTGCAAGAATGCGCGTCTCAACTGTCGGCGCAGCTACCTCCCTTCGCGAAGGTCAGGAACGACAGGGTAGTTTCTCATGAGGTAGCAGCACATACGGAGGAGATATCTCGAAACATAGGCGCCCTTCTCGTGTCCTCCGCCAGCTCCTCGCAGCAGGGTCACTCAAAAGTGGCAAGCTGCGCACCTGTCTACACATTCACAAGAATGTGGGACGTACTTGTGCTGGTGTGCAGCGGTTGTGTGCGACATCGGGTTCAAGCGCCGGGTGCCGTGCGAATTCGCCAAATTCAAAGCTGCCCCGCCCGCCATACTGCGCACTTCCAAGTCGCGCCACACTCAAACAACGTTGTGAGGCGCCAGCTAGGGACCGGCTGTGGCTGCTAGGCTAGAGGAAAATGTTCAATTCAGGGGGCGGGTATCGAAACTATTACCCTGCCGAAATCGAGTTTGGCGGTCGGTATGAAAAGCAGCGGGAATCATCGCTTTACCACCGCGCAAGGTTCTGGGTAAGCTTCGCCCGGGTCACCCGATCGACGACGCAAGCGCGTCCCCAACACCATCCCTCTCGCGCCCCCCACGCAGGCCCGCGAGAACCCTCGCCTCAGCCTCATTCTCGCTGGTGCAATTGGTTCTGGACTGCTTGTGCTGATCATCACCGCCTCGGTGTGCGGAAGCGGGCATTGCAACGGCAGCAACAAAAGCGCGCAGACGGTGAGAACCGTTGTCCCTACCCGTCCCTTGGCATCCCACGCTTGCATTCCCGGGCCATGCCTCAGGACATAAAGGGGGGCTCGAGCAACGGGTATGCACGCAGCATGTGTATGCCCGCAGTGAAACACGGTGTCGCGCCACGCCCCAACACGCATGCGCGGCACATCTCACCCCCGCGACACCCGTCCCACCCGCAATGCCCTAGCTCCCCGTAGCCACTGGTACGCAACCCACCCCATGGCCGCTTTGCGGCTGGCGGCTTCGGGGTGGGCTTAGGTGGGCGGAACAGCCGTAGCATGCGCGCTAAGGCATTGGGGCTTGCCCATGATTGTGCTGTGGTATGGGCATGTGGGGGCAGTAAGATTAGGGCTTCGGGAGGGCGGGATGGCTCCGACGAGCGTGCCTTGGGCCCAACTGGGAGGCGTGCGCCCGGCGCCGAAGCCAGTTACCGTGCGGATGGGGCATGTCTCCGTTGCCGCCCGCAGCTGCCTCACCCCACCCTCCCCCGTCTCCCGCGCGCGTGTGACCCCCCGCCCCTCCTCAAGGTGCAGATCATGGACTCTCCGCCCGCCTTCCCGCCACCGGTCGCGGAGCCCCTGCCAGGACCCGTCCAGCCACAGGTATGTATGTGTGGGGCGAGCGGACCTCACAGAGTGCCGTTACGGGGGAAGCGCCGGAGGCTGTGCCGTCCTGGGTCACGGCCGCGCAGCGGAGGATGGGGGAGGATGGCCGAACGGGGCCACCACCTGTGACGATGGAAGCGGCTCAAGGTTTGGTGGATGCGAGAAAATGGCGGAGGTTCTGGGAGCGTGCGTCACGGGGCCGCTCTGGACCACCGGCTGGTGAGAAGAAGGGGGCGGGGGGCATGCTGCGTGGCGCCTCGGAGGCAGGGGCGCTGGGCTGGGCGAGTTGCGCCTCAGCGGGGCACGGCTTGCGTGCCGAGAAGTGCAGTCAAATGCAGCGGGCTAGGAGGCTGTTGAATGCTTGGAGCCCGTGCCAGGAGCCGCTTGGCCAAGTACCTGCCGTGCAAGCTGCGGGGGCCACGGCCTGCTGACCCGCACGCGCCGAGTAAAAGTCAATACAGCGGGTTGGGGGCTGCTGTGGCCAGTGTCAGGAGCCGCTGGGGGCAAGCATCTGCCATGCAGGAGACCGCGTGAAGGGACGTGAGCCTGGCGTGGCGCCCGGCCGGGCCGTCAGACGGGCGAGGGCTGGCCGCGGCAAGCAGCGGTCTGTGAAGCGCCCGGCCGGGGGGGGCGAACGAAGACGGGGAACGGGGCGAGGGGCGGCGGGGGGAGGCGCTGGGGGATTTGGGGGGGGGCGCGCTGCTGCCGGTGCATGGCGATGGGGGGGGCGCTGCCGGGTGGCGCCAGGTGGCGCCGGTCGAGGCTCCCGAGTACAGGTCGGACTATGGCTGGTGGATGGGAGAATATCTCGGGGACTTTGTGGGACACTAATTGTTGGTTTTGGGTTGGGAGTTGCTGAAATGCCCCCATCTTCGCTCAACGACCGCTGGCGCCTCACCAGGCCTGCCCCCGACGGAAGGCGGCGACACGCCGCGGCTGATTAACGTGTTCTCCTTACCTCAGCCCTGCATTCCCCTGCGCCTCATCCCTACCATGCCCCTTGCGTTCTGTCGCCCGCAGGGTGAGGGCGTCAGTCCCTTGTCGCCGCCGCCGTCATCCCCACCACCGTCCGCCCCTCCGCCGCCGCTGGACGCGAGCATCTCCCCCAGCCCTCCGCCCCCGGATACCCCACCGCCATCGCCAGCCCCGTTGGCCCCGCCCTCGCCCGAGCCGTCGCCGCCGTCGCCCCTGCCAGTGTACGGCGAAGACGCGCAACCGCCGTCGCCGGCGCCCGCCACGTATGCGACGCCGCCGCCGCCGCCAGTGCCCGGTCTGTACGGCACCACCGAGCAGCAGCCGCCGCCCGCCCCCGCCGCCCCCCGTCCGACAACGGCTGGTCTCTGGAGTCCCCGCCCGCCGCCGGCGCCCGCGTCCCCGGATCTCGAGGAGCTGCCCCCGCCCCCGAGCTCGACCTCGCCTTCGCCCGAGCTTCAGAACGCGGCCAACCAGGATGGCACTGAGAACACGAGGGAGCCCAAATCGCCGCCAGAGGCGCCACCGCCGGATTTTCCCGTGGGTGCCGGCACGGTGCCAGATGATGAGCAGCAGTGAGGCGCGCAGCAACGGCGTCTCTGATGCAGCCCGGGGGCAGCCGAGTCCAGACCCACGGGTCGCAGACTGCAGAAAGATGGCAGCATCGCGGTGGGAGTCATACAACGATTCGCCAGCTCGAGGCAGCCGAGTCCCGTGGGCCGTGGATTGCGGGCCTGCGGCTGTGTGAGGGGTTACTCAGTCCGAGGGGGAGGGTTAGTGAGTCTCTGTGGCGGGGCGGGGGACACCAGCTCCACCGTGGGGTGGCACAGTCGGCCGTGGGGTGGCACAGTCGGCCGTGGGGTGGCACAGTCGGCCGTGGGGTGGCGCACAGTCGGCTGCTGGATGTGCGGCCGCTTGGGTGTGGAACGGCGCGGTGCAGCTCGGCGATGGCCCATCGAGGCACTGGGCTCCGTGCGGTTGCGTGCCTGGATCATGGTGTACGGCCCGGCACCGCCACTGTGTGGCCGCGTGCGGGGGCTGGCCTTGCGGTGGCTGCAGCTGCAGCTGCCTGGTGGGGGCCCCCCCTCTGTCCTCGTCAGGCCGTCGGTAGTGGGCTTGTCGAACTGAAGATGCATAGAATGCGCGCCGCCTTGTCCCCGGCTTTCATCCCTGGGCGCCAGACGACTGTGCTGGTGGGCATGCTGCAACTGCCCCAATGCTGTGCGCCAGGCCTGAGCGTCCCGAATGGCTGGCGGCGCGCGGCGCCGTGCTTCCGCGGGACGCAGGCAAGTTGCTCATTGACAGCTCCCGGGGCCCCGACCGTGTGCGGCCGCATCGGCGGAGTGGCGAGAGCGGAGTGCTCTCGATGCAAGCCCAGCCGTCACCTGTGGGGGTGGGGAGCGGACATGCGGGCCCGTGTTCCGGCTGGCCACAGGCTCGTCTGTTGTGCGGCCCGCGGCAGCCACGGGCGAGTGGCCGTGACCGAGCTCCCGTTTGTGCTCGCCCGCCTGGCACCGGCGCTCAGGTATGCCATAGCCCGTGCGGTGCGTACCTGTGCCTACTGTGTGACGGGCTGGCCTGGTTAGGGGGAATGGAGCGCCTGTCTTGATGGCTCGGATGCGAACGAAAGCGTGCGAGCGTTCTTGCGGGGTTGGGCTTCAGGTGTATGAATGTGAGCAGGGGTCGGTTTGGTGAGCTTTGTTGCGCCTCGTCACGATCGATCAGGTGGGCTCGAGCATAATAGGATAACGTTTATGGTCTTCATACGGGCCTGGGGCCTTGATCTGTGCATTGGCAGGGTGTGCAGAGTTTCGGCTGCGCAGGAAGTTTTCAAGCGTGACTGCTTTTGACGGGTGTGATTCAGCGTGCGTCGTGTGACGGGGTACGGACTGGCTTGGACTGGGCGCGGGGGCCGGCGATGGGTTGGGGGCCGTCCTGGGGGAACGATGACCGCCGCGAGCGGCACCACTGCGCATTGGCCGCGACATGTGCGGCTTGCACATAACGTAGAGCTGGGGCACTCGCCCCTGACGTCAATAACGAGCGCGCGAAATATCGGTGCGCACGGCCCGACAATGCGTGCACCAGGTCATGAACGCTGTTTGCACGGCGGCCTCTACCTGCCGGCTGCCCTGCTCTGTCATAACTTACGAGCACATGGGTATTTGCAAAGCTGCAAACCTAGCAAGATTGGATCAGGTGGTCCCGATGTGAGGGAGCGTCGTGAGGGCGCCGAGCGATTCGTTCTTTGTGTGAGGTGCCTCGTCTCCAGCGGTCTGGTCTGGATTCGGACGGCAGCAAGGCTGGCGGTGGCTCGCGTGCGCAGGGGTGTGTGGATCAGTGGGGCGGGCGTAGGGCCCTTCGAACCTCACATTTGTTGGCATTTGCATCGCCTGTCCACGAGGGGTGGAGACCTCCTCCCCGCAATCCGGGCTTGCAGGACGGGAGGAGCCGGTTAGAAAGGAGCCCCAGGGCGTTGCGGACTACAGGCCACGGTCCCCGAGGGTCTTGGCCGGTGTCGTCCTTGCCGTGAGCCAGCCGGCCGGCAGGCACGCCGTGGCTCTCCGCTGTAAGCAATGCGAAAGTTTTGTCGTACATGGTGGCGCCGCGCCGCTCAGCATAGCTGCTAGGGTTCTCTTTCTAGGAGGCAGGCAGCTCACGGCCACATTGCAGTGCTGGGCAAGCCTGGTTGGAAGTCTTGACGAGTATGGCTCCGCCAGGACCGCGCCCGACCCGCGGGTCGTTGGTGAGCTGCCATGGACGCCTGCGGTGACCGGGTCCGGCCGGGCCGTCCTCTTATCCTCAACCTGGCCATCTAGCCAACCATTGGTCTCCGCGCGCCGTAACCTCAGCGCTCAATGCGTGGGGTTCCCCCTGACCTGGTCTGCACGGGTACGAAGCGGACGTTTCCATGCACGGTACCCATGTGTGTAGTTGTCGGGGAAAGGAGGGCCAGGGCCCTCCTGCCGCGGCGGGTTGGTGCGAGCCATGAGCGTGCAACCTTCAGCTGCGTTGTTGAGCCCTTTCTGTTCTGCTGGGTTATGTGACCCTCCGCGACGTTTGCACGTACGGTAACACGGACAAGCTGCCAAGACCGGGGGAACGAACCAGCCCCTGTGGGCGGAACCTTATCAGTGCCATGGGTCAGTAAAGCGCTAGCCAAGCAATCATGTGAGCAGGCGGGTCCTTGATTGGGCGGGCCCTCCCGACTCGCTTGCCAGGGCGTCGCAGTTACTCGCACCGTACGGTATGAGCTGAGCGTGGTGCCCATATCAACAAGCCCGCCGCACCCGGCGGCCCCGCCCGCCGTGGTCCCTCCCGTCCCGCGGGCCGTTCGCGCCGAACCCGACGGACAAGCCACGTAGCGCCACTCGAACACATCCACGTATGCTAGACCGCATCACTTGCCCAGTCGAGGCGGCGCTCCAGCTGCTTGGAATGCCAGTTACATTTCGGTCGTCAGAGGCGTGTGGCCGGTGATGTGGTCGGACAGCGGGCTTCGGGGCTCGACGCCTCGAACCGGGGGGTCGGTTGGTGGGGGCGCAGGCCCCACTGGTCACCCTTGTCCGTATGTGTGTCCGTCTGTCATTGTGAGGCTAGTCGGCACAGTTACTTTCAATGCCTTCTTGTTCTTTGATGCGTATTGCGTGATCTCTGCGAAGGAAAAGCTTTCGCAACGGATGCGGCAAGCAAAGCTGCCTTCCTGACGGTTTTGAAATCCTTTTCGCAGCTTTCTTCCGTTAATTTACCATGTAACAAATCCCGACGCTATGTACGTTCGTCGGTGCCAACGGTCAAAGTTGCTTCGTTGCCCATGCCGACGAAGCAACGCTGAACCCTGCTAGCGAAGGCGTTGCTACTTGACACTGAGGCTTTGAATTACATGGCATGGTTACTAGGGTGGGAACGGCGGGTAGGGGAGTGAGGGCGCCCTACCTGCCTCTGCTCTGGAGATGAAGTAAGCTGCTGACCGACCCAGCGGGGCGCGTCACAGAACCGTTCGTGCCAATGGCACAGACCTACACACAGAACCGTGCCATGGTGTTTGCAAACATGTCACGTAGGATGGGCCATCGCCGACCGCAAGCATGGATGCGGCACCAGGGTCGCCTACGCAGCCCTTGCCCAAAATTTATATGCAGGAATGTTTGTTTAGGCGCTTTATTTGTGTCTTGATCCGGGTTACCAGCACTACCCCAATCAGCCTGCAACTACCGCCCCCGTGGCAGCAGTTGAGCGCGCGGCGGGGTCTGGCCCCTTGCGCTGCCCCTTGCAGCCTTGCTGAGGCGCATCTTGTGTCCCTCGCTTGACATGGTGCATATTCAATAACATAAGTTATGCATTCGCATGAATTGGTGCGGGCCGAGCTGAACGCTTGGCGCATCGCCATGCGCTCACAAAACCCGCTCCCTACGGGGCATCCCGCCCTCTCCTTTAGGGACTCTGCGCTTATCGAGAAATGCCCGAGCGGATGCACGCGCATGGAGAGGTTGCTTACTGGAAGGTTCGTAACCAACTACATACGGACCCTACGAACCTTGGGCGCTGCCGGCGGCGTTATCGAGGCCCCATCATGCATCGCCAGCGTCGTCGAGGCAAGATGACGCATACATAAGAACAGTGCCATGTTCGCAACACATCAAGCATTCTGAAGCGGACCAGCCGCTGCCTTCGCGGCCTATCCGACCACACAACCCCTACCTACCCGCCCTACCTGCAAGGCTCGCTCGCGCTGCCCTCAGCGACGTAGGCCCCGTGGCAGCCATGGGGCGCAACGCCGTACGCCGCAGCGTCGTCACGGCCGTCGCCCTACTCCTCCTCGCGCTCGCACAGCAAGGTCAGTGGGCGAGGATGCGAGGCGCGGCACGCGGGCGGGGTACCTATCAAGCGCCATCCGGTCCGTGCCTCCTACCGTGGTGTAAACATACATGCTACCGCTTGCTTATTACGGCCACGTTTACGATCGGATTTCAATGCCTCTCTCGCGGAACGGGCGCCTTACTTGCGTCTTTTAGATCGTACGGCTTGCTGCATCCCCGGGTCTATCCTTCCATTGAGGCCCTTCGCTCCCCTGCCGCCCGGCCCCTCGCCCTCGACCTATCGCAGGCCGGCATGTCGACGCAGCCCGCAGCTTCCCGCTCCGCTCCCGCTCACGCCCCATCTCCGTTCGCGGGCCCTGCTACTGGGCTCCGTCGGGGACGCGGTCAACCAATGCCTGCACCTGGACCCCACCAACTACACGGCCGTCACCCCTGACCGGGGCCCCGCCGACCGCTGCGTCGACCAGGCGTCCTGTGTGGACGTGTACCTCAAGGACGGCTGCACCACGGCGGTGGAGGCGGGCACCGGCACCGTGTACACCTACTGCAAGGTGTGCCTGTACTGGAGCAACGCCCGCAACTGCCCCAAGAGGGACCCCGGTGACACGATCAGCCACGTGTGCGCCGGGGACGAGTTCCTGCCCGTCGTCCCCGCGCCCGGGCGGCCCGCCGTGATTGGCGCCACCATCAAGGTGGAGCCGTTCAGGGGAGGCGTAGACGGTGAGATGTGCGCTGGGCTCAGCCATGGTATCTTCGTTCGTCCGAACGAACGGATGGCCGTTTTGGTGGTTTTGGACGAACGCACAAGACCCCCGTTCGGTGGTGCGAACGAACGGCAGGGCCCTTTTAGCAGGACCCTGCTATGGGCTGAACGAAAGATCCCGCCCGCAGGGCGGGTTCCACCGAACGATCGGCGGGGTTTTTGTGACCGTTAATTCAGCGAACGAACGCCTGGCAGGGAAGATAACAAGGCTGGCTGGGCTGGGCTGGGCTGGGTGAAGCGACCGCCGGCTACCGTATGTGTATGGGCTGGGCTGGGTGAAGCGACCGCCGGCTACCGTGTGTGTGTGTGGGCTGCGACGCACGCGTACTGGCGCTGCCCACAATCACAAGCACACCCCCTGCTTGCTGCATGACACTGTGAGCGAGCGAGGGAGCACAGCAGCGATGCGCAATACTGCCTAACCCCTCGCGACAGCGCTCCAAACGATACATTCCCGCCTGCTGCATCCCCGATGTCCAAGAGTCCGACCACGCCCCGCCCCGCCCCGCCCTCCCCTCGCTCGCCGTCCTCCCCTTCCTTCCAACCTTCCCGGCAGACCGCTACTGCCAGTACGTCCGGTTCGCGGCCTCCGACGAGCACGCGCGAATGTACTTCACGGTCAAGGACGGCAACGGCGCCTGCCTGCCAGGTGCGCGGCGGGGCGCCTGCGGAACAGCAGGGCTGCGGGGCGGGGGTGGGCCATGGCACGATGGCAGGGTGGCGCCTTGCATCGACCCGTCGGGGCGGCGTCTGCGTGCTGGCGTGTTGAATGGGGCCGTATGGGCGGGCGGGGCAAGGCCGCGTGGGCGTCCTCTGTCACGACAATACACGTAATCTTACAAACCATGCACCCAGGTCCATCCTTCACTGCTACTTTTCATTTCTGGTTGCTGTGGAAATGTAGGCTGCTACTGCCCGTCGCGCCTAGCAGCCCAATTCATTGTGTCCTGGACCGTGCTCTACCTTGTCAGTTGTCACCATCATCTGTTTAGGCGACTTACTTACAATGCCGTGCCGTGCAATGCCGTGCCGTGCGGTCCGTGCGAATAATCCGTGCGAGCTTGCCCTTCGGACCGCCCTGCTGACTCCGCTCCCTCCCCGCTGTGTGACCCGTGGGTCGCAGCTGGACAAAGCTCGCTGAACGTGACCCTCGGAGGCATTGAGGCCAGCTGCTCGGGGCCCCGGACCGTCAACGACACGTTGGCTGGGTGCGGCATCGGTGACCAGCCAAACGAGTGCCTGTGGGAGTTCAAGATCCCAAACCCGAGCAAGTGCCCGGCTGAGCCCAAGGACCCATGCCCGCCCAGGCCGACCTCGCCCCCGCCGCCACGGCCGCCCCGACCGCCACGCCCACCGCCTCGCATCCCACGCCCGCCTGCCCCGCCCCGGCCGCCTAGCCCGCCTCCCCGGCCGCCCCTGCCACAACGCCCCCCTCGCTATCCGGAGGAGTGCAAGGACCCCAAGCCTAACGATGGCTACTCCGATGGCAACCCCTCTGGCGGCAACCCCTCTGGCGGCAACCCCTCTGGCGGCAACCCCTCTGGCGGCAAGCCGGCAACCCCTCTGGCGGCAACCCCTCTGGCGGCAACAACAAAAGATAGGACCGCGCTACCTATGACGCGACACAAAGATAGATAGGGCCTTCGGCCTTGCGCCAGTCTTTGATGGCTCACGTGACAGACCGGACTTGACTGTCCCGCCATTGCTGCCACCCGCGGCGGCCTAAGTTCTGAATACAACAGCAAGCCGCCAAGCGCCGGCTTGGCCCCACACCGTTCGGACAGGGTGGAAGCAAGTCCATGGACGGCAGGTCATAGGAGGAGTATACGACGGCGCTTTTGGTTGTATGGCCGTTGTGTGTATGGCTGGGCTAAGAATGCTGGCGTTCAGGGTGGCAAGGAGGTGGGCGGTAGGTGTACTTTGGACAGTGCACGGCTGGTGTCTTTGATCTGCATTGCTTCCGTACATGCTGCAATGTCTATCGGAGGACTGCCTAGTCTGTACTGCTAGCTGCTTCACCTCGCTTAGCTTCGGCGTAATGTGGTACATTTGGTAGCTGGCTACCCAGTTGGTTCGGAATTGCAGGGCACCCAGCCGCATGTGTACATGAGTAGTGTACGGCACTTAATCATTTTCTCTCTCTTCGTCATTGTTACATGGTGTCTCAAAACAAGACCAAAACCTAAGTGCATGTCACGGCGCCCGCGTGGTGACCATTAGCGGTATGCGCTAGATAGCGTTGGTTGGCTGGCTGGCCATTTATGTACGGCGCAACGTAATATTGCCGTACGTGCTGCTCCTGAGCCTGCGTCGCAATAATGCTGGATGGGGAGCGGCGTGTCGCGTTCACATCCCCGCCTACCGTGCCGTACGCGTGCTGGTTGGGGCAGTGGAGCCTTCCAGCGAGAACGACCCAACAGCAGATGTGTGTGCGTGTGGGTGTGCAGTCGTACTGTATGTGTAACCATCCGCCCTGCCGCCTTCCACTCCGTTCCTTCCCTGTGCGTGAGTCAACGCCGCATCCTAATCAAGTAACAAAAAGCGCCTGGTGTGTAACAAACGGGGACTAGCGCCGGTCCCGCAGCCGCCAGCCCAGACTGGTGACGCGACGAATACACACGACGACGTGGCTCGGCCGCCGGCGAGCCCGACGGTCGTCATCCCCGCCGGGCGCACGCCAGTGCCACGCCTCCTGCGCGCCGCCGCCGCCGCCAGCGGCCGCCGGCTCTAATTCCATCGCTCCACCCCGCCATCGCTCCACGCTCGATAGCGATGTTCGTATGACCGCCAGCCTACCTGCCTACCTGGCTGGGTGGGTGGGTGGGCCGCCGGGTGAGGGGAGGGGGCTGCGGCGGCGACAAGCCGGCCCACCCAAGCGCCGACGAGGGAGAGAGACGCAGCAGGGGGAGCACCGCACGTCCACACCCACACCCACGCCCACACCCACGCCGACACCAGCATCACGTACGCCGCCGGCCCTGCTGGCCGCTGGCCCGTCCCCCCTCCCCTTACCAAGCCCCTCCATCCGCCGCCAGCGGGGAGGGGCCACCACGCATCCGAGCTGCTGCTTGCCACCACTGGAGCCCGCCTCCGCCCCGTTGCCGCCGCCCCGCAAGCACGCCACCGTGATCCGACTGACATCCCCCCCCCGCCTCCCACGCCTCCCCCGCACCGCCAACTTCCACGCCCGTCGAGCTGCGTGGACCCTTCCGCCCACCCGTCACCTGCAATCTGTCAGCGACCACAACCTTTGAAGGTATGCCACAGCACAGTTTGCTCGTCGCTGACAACGACGTTTTGCAGGTCGCCTTCAACCCTACCAAGACCGCCGTTCCTCCTACTACTGAGTATGCGATTCGGTGTCCGCGACGCGACCCGTTTCCCTCTTTATATTAACCCCCCAACTCTTGCACCACACATCAGCCCAGCGCTCTATCTGTCCACGAGCTGCAGCAGAG